>DWPT01000889.1:0-21081 GCA_018251895.1 Agathymus mariae mariae
CGTGCATAACGGACTTGACTGCTGCAACATCATTGAACCGACTATTTGCCGCGTTCGAGTTGACTAAACTACCACAAAAAAGTGTATATTACTATTAAAAAAAGACATGAAAGTTATTTAAAAAATAACTTTGCAATATAATAATGATTTTTATGACGCTTTATTTGTTCTGAACAAAGTTGACAACCCTACCTCATGTCGCTTTAAAAGCACCATTAAATTTAAATTAAACTTATTACCATTAAATTAAACTGGCAACATTGAACTCATTACGTTGACATAGAACTCTATAGACGGCTCATTGGACAGGTCAAATAAATGTCAAAATTATATTTTTACTAGAAAATGATTACTTAAAATACTCGCAAAAGTTTACCTATTATTTAAACGTAATATTAATACCTTGTTATTTAACCTGTATTTTTGCCATTTTTAACAACCAACAAACAGTCGAGTTGACGAATGTTTCTGGACGAAATGGCCATGCAAACCGCGACGAAAAATAATAATCTGTTTAACACGTCACTAAGTACGATAAGTCGCACTTTTCCGTGTGCGAGTGAGATGGCATATTACAATTCGTCTATAGTGTTCTCTGTCCGTGACTCATTTATCGTACGCTGCTTATGTATAAAATAAACCTTAACTTTAGGCACCGAAACTGGTGTTTGTATGAGGGGATACTATATGTAGATAAAATTATCTGAGATTAATATATAGGACATATCCGCATCATCCATTCATTCGAAATATAATAACCGTTCGTAACTCTCTACTTATTTTAAACAGTGTATCATACATATTTAAACCGTTCAAATTACTGGACCCAACATCACGAGAAATCGATTTGACATCAATTCAACCTACTCACTAATCGAATGCTTTTTATTAAACTTTTTAATCACGCCTTGACATCTGCGTCGTTCAACCTTTCAGATCTTTTCCTCCTTCTGTGAATGAGCGGGATGAAACCCCATAACGACGCGCCCATGATCAGAATGAATCCAAACGTAACGAACAAGGATTTATAGGACTTGGTGTACTCAAACCAAGCACCGCAGATTGGAGGTCCTATTAACTGAAGGATTCCGTTCATGAATAAGCTTATACCGTACGAAGACATCAGCCTTTCTGAACCTAACATTTCTGTCATTACTAAAGCAGTCACGCCCACATTCACCCCGGACGCTAACCCAAAAATGGAGCAAAATGCACTTAGCGCCCAATAACTGGACACAGACGGAAGCAATGCCAAACTTAACCCCGACAACAATAGCCCCGTAATGAAGAAATATCTCTTGGGCGTCAGTACGATATCAGACAACGCCGACCCGCCTATCCTTCCGACCAAGTCCAACGCAGAAATTATCGACAGCAAATACGCTCCTAAGGTCTTATCGAAGCCGCACTCCTCAGCGTACGAAGGCACTAAAATTATAAAGTTTGTATATGAAATTGCGCACGTGCAATTTGAAATTAAAACAACCAAGTAGATTGGGTCCTTGAGAAGTTGAATATCAAAATATTTACTCGGCTCCTTCTTTGCGTCATCTTGTTTGGACTTCTTGCAACCGCAGCAGTAAGTTATCGGCGCCAGGCTGTCCGTTACGGACTTCAGGCTGAACTGTGATGCGAATTCGCTGGGTTTTTCGAAAGCAGACAAGGTAGAACCGTGGAAAGGCGTGGACATATACTGGAAACTGGATGTAGACGGGCTACGTTTCGGTGTTTTGGGGACAAGAAACTTCTTCCCGAACCCTTCTTGCGAATTGACCCTGCTGGCTTTTCCTTCTGGCACAGATTCCAGCAACGACGGGTTGCTAGGAAGGTGTCTGGAAGATGCCGGGGTAGATATTTTTCTCAATCTCCCTTCATCGACGCTCCTTGCCATGACTGCACTGGCGGATCTCGCAAAATTACCTGGTCTGTCTTCGAAATTGACGGTCGACTGTTGTTTGAAGATAGGCGGAGAACCGTTTGCGAATTTGTCCCCAGTGGGGGTGTTGTCTTCTGATGTAAATACTAGCTTTGGATGACTTTGATCTAGATCGTGGATATCTTCTTCTACGAACGCTTCCAACTGTAACAGAATATAATAATTAGTTCCAGCGGTTATTAAAGAAATATCGAGGTGCCGAGTAAATATTTTTTATCTCCACCTCGAAAAGGGTCTGTCTTGCATAAAACCATTGAGCTAAAGATAATGATGCGAAATCTGAGGAAAAATATTTTGAAATTAAATCGCTGCGTTTCGCCATATCTAATTTGATAGATGTTGTGACGCTAGGTGGTTGACGTATTGGTATCAATTTAGCTATAAATATTGCTCCAGCATGTCGTGTTTTTGTGCTGTGTCACACGAAAGCAGAGAGATTTGATTTTAGTCTTGTTATGAAGAGACTCAATCATCAGAAACGGGACTCAAAGTCGGCACGCGCATAAGGACCGTAGTAATGACCAAATCTATAGTAATATTATAAAGAGAATTTTTTTGGGTATGTGTGTGCTTGTGCAGATCGTTATCTCCCAAATCACAGCACCTATTTAAAAATTATTTTACCATTTGACAAGTACATTGCTTCGGATACATAAATATTTATAATTTGTTATTATCATAATAACACAAAGATCGTGGAACATTTCCGAAATTTTGATGTAGTAGGATCGGATCGGATGCTCCACCGGATCGGTATGGAATCCGAAACTGGAGGTCGCTCTAGAACCACAAATCCATGTAGTGTTGCCAGTGTTGTAACGAGATTGTTTGAATGGCCCATTACAGACTGGTCCAAATTCGGTTCCATGCAAAATTCCCTAATTCTCACTTGCTTCGGTGAAGGAACCTGCATACCCGAGATTCTGCGATGATGCTCTATAAACGTGACATATTTACCAACTTATACATGAAGCGTATACCTATTGGGAGGAAACTCAAGCCCAGTGTTGGGACAACATGGTTTGCGAAGATGTAATTTCTTTAAGTAGATGTAAGTTAGTTGGTCAGGACGCTAAGGAGGTTTAAGGAACCCTGTCTTTTACTAGCAAGTTGGAGACAGCGACGCTAATAGTCACCCATTAAACATGCCTAGACATAATTTATTCAAGTTGCATGATGGTACTTTGTCCAAGTTTTCATATGAAAAAATATAATTTACAATGTATCTAAGCAACGCTGTCCGAACCCAGGCTCGCGGGCCATAATGTAGTCCGTCAACGCATTTAAATTGGCCCGCCAAGAATAGTGCGCTAAAAACATTTCTAGTTTAACTTTACTTTCTACCTCAGACTTATCGCCGTGCAATGTGTGGCGATAGATAGTATCTCAAAAACTCCTAAAGTTACTAGTTAACATTATCTCACTACTTAACATTTTTGTCATAAATTAAATAAAGCTGTATGTGGATCGAAGCTATTGATATATATATATTTTTATTTTATATGGCGGCGACAGACGGACTTGCGATGCAAAAATTGTGCCAACTTCCAATGTTCTTTAGACAGCCTTGTAATAAAGCCTAAACTGTATCAAACATCATAGTTAGGTCTTAATCGTTTTGCAACTACCGTCAGACAGAAAAAACAAACTACCGTCGCTTCTGTAATTCGATATAAACACAAAACTACGAAAATCATTGATACCACAGTTAAATAGAGAACGCATTAGATTATTTAAACGCTTCGTAAAACTAAATAACAATTGCAAGGCGTCGGGAGGTCAGGTTGTTAGCAACAATACTACGGTAATTATTGATTAGGATACAGTATGAAATAATACAAACATTCTAAAAATACACTTTATTATGTACAAAATACATTACAATTATTTGTTTTTATTTATTAAAACTAAATACGTTTGTTACGTTTATATTTATTACAATAAATTTTATACGAATACCTAATTTAAAATATCTCTAACGGTAAAAAAAAAAACCATAAATTCGACGGCGAAACTGCAACGCCCTAATTCAACAATGTGCAAGCGTTATGAGATTCCCGATCAAATTTTACTATTTTCTCTGTAAATCTGTCCGAAATAATAATATAGTTTAGTGACATTCATAATACAGACTCCCAAGTTGAGTCCAGTAAATACATTACGAGCCATGCCTAACAAGCTATTCGCGTACAGATAATTTGAGCTGAAACATGGTTTAGGCGAAGTAAAATCGATTATGGGCATACGAAAATTCAATTTCCAATCGAGTCCAATCCAACTCGCTCGGCTCGCACCGAGCACCCTTGTCGATGGTCTCTGCACAATCCTCTACAACATTAACGGAAGCTATTGGTTATCCCTACCTGCCAGTCTCTAGCATCCCGCCTCCGTTGCTTTTTATCTATTAGTGACATTCGAATTTCCCGCTTTGTTATTGGCCGTTGAGATGTCAATAATATCTATGGTACGAAGGAAGTCTATGGATGATAACCACTCATCACCACTCACCTGCTTACGTGTCGCCTATTGTAATAATAAAACGTTATATTTTTGCACAGATTGCAACAATATTTCTATTTGTATACGTAGCAATATTCCTAAACTATCAACAACTATTGCTTAAGGTTAAAATGATATGTTCATCAGACTAACGCGATTTTATTGAAATATTTGACATTTCAAATTTCAGAACTTCTGCACGTTACCCATTCGGAAGCCATTTTCAAGGACTGGCAACATTTTAATCAGATATGAAAGTCTATAATGTGAGCATAGATAAAAAAGATATTGCAGACAAATGATTGTATTACCTTTCACTCGTCCACCAAAGAATATTTTTTTTTGTCGTACTTGTTTGTAAGTAAAATAAAATAAAATCATGTATTTACCGCTACGTGCAGTACCAAAAACAAAGGTTTATAATTTATCGAAATAAGACTTTCGTTATTAGTAAATATTTCCAAAGTATTCTTAATCAATAATTTTCTAACATTACTATGACAGAGTTGTTTCGTTGTGGCCTCGCCAGGCGGCATTCCATGTCATTCACGGTGAACGCATGTTGGATATAAAACATACTAAAACGCTATCTTTAAAAATACCGGTCACTCTACATACCGGTATTTTATACGGTATGGTTTCATTGGTTTTAAAAGTGAAACGCGACTATCACCTACGACCTAACAGTAATTTTGGATTTACAAAAACTTTAAATCAAAAACCTCATAATGATATCAATAAAAGTACAACGAATAACATTTATGGTACCATGTCTATGATCATACATCAAAAATTAATTTAAACAGATAATAAAAAAATTACAATAATAATTAAATTCTAAAATACTTTCATTTATTTACTCAAATAATGATAGCGCATACATTCATCAAAAAAACTGACAATAAAATACAAAAATTGCTAAAATATAATTTTACCGAAATAGTCATTAGTAAGAAATACTTAAAATACCATTAAGTACAATTAAAATCAATATACAATATGAAGTTAAAAATAATCAACCAAATATTCATTTAATTTCACCCGAAAATATTATTGCATTGGTTGCAACCGTTCGCATAAAGTCTTGAGCGCATTGGCACGTTGCTTCAATATAGATTCGCGGCTTGTCTCAGTGACGGAACGACCGGCTACTAAACTTACTTCATCGACGATCGGTATCCAACGCTTACACTCCCCCTCCACCCTCTGCGCGGTGACATTGTGTGCCGCCAGTGGCATACAGACAAATCACCAGGCCCTCGAACAGAAACAATTGTGACGGTCGTGTTTGTACGGTCTCATCTGGGAATGTCCATGCCACTAGCAATTACAATAGCTTAGATTGGGAGTGTATGGAAAAATGGACCTCATAATCTACTTCGCAAGGACAAAAATGGGTCCCCGAAAATTCGTATTTAACTTCTCATAACAAATTACAACCACTATCTAGGGTATATTTAAAAAAAAAATGAAAATATAATTTTATTTACAAGTAAGGACTCCGGTTAAGCCTCTAGGTAACTAAATAAAAAGTTTTGATAAAACTTTTAGGTGCTCAAGACGGTAAATTCTTAAAGGGAGTTAATATTAAACGAAATTTTGGAGAAAACCAGCTAAATTGTGCATGTTCGTATATTAACAATTAACCTTTTCATACGCTAAAGCGTTAAATTAACCCTGTGAGTTAAACCAAAATTTCCCACTTATTATGAAGTTTGTATAAAATACAATAATTCAACATACTCTAATATGTTCTTCAACTAGACTTTGGTAAGGACGTGCGAAATGTCAGGATGAGAACGCGTACAATCCATAGATCAAGTTGCAACTCGGATTGGCTGAAAACGTAATAATAATCGACGAAATATATTTTGTACGTGATCAGTGGACGCAAATCATTCACCTAGTGTAACAAAATTGGCTAAGATTTCCCTATCTGTCCAAACAATAGTGTATTATGTGGGAGGCTATTTTTAGAAGCAGACGCATTTGCATTGCATTTTGCACATTACATGAAAAATTGTATCAATACTAATTTTTTCATTATATTTAACCTATGATAGATATTACGAATTTGAAATAAATCATAGAACCGAAAACTGACATAATTTTCGTGGTATATCAAGTTTTAGATGAAACCATAGCTTTTAGAACGATAAAAAACGCGTGGAAAGCGTGATATTGCTACTGATATATATACGGAGTCCAAACTCAATTCCTTTTATTATTTTATCAATATTAAATTTGGTTAAATTACTATTCGAAGAAAGTTTTAAAATGATTGCTATTTCTGAGAAAAGTGTTTCTTGTATTTTCTGAACATGACACGAAATCGCGTCGCAGCACAAATGGGGGCAGCGGGGGGATCGGCGGAAATGTACACAAGTTCTACGTATAAAGTTTCACAACAAAATAAATAAGTAATGTCTAATTAATTACTTAATTTGGTTACTAGTTACTTTCATATCATAGGAAATTCAAATTTTTGATCTACCCTCCCTTATTTTTTCTAATAAGCTGAATTTAATAATAAAGGCAAAATTTGGCACGAATATTATTTTATCGTAAAAAAAATATATATAATTGGAAAAATATTGTTAAAAAAATAAATCATACGCTATTAATATTTTCGGATGTGGTTAATGTTTAATAGACTTTGTATTTATCATTTTTTAGGTTAAAAATAGAGAGGAAAATGAACATCACATTTAATATATTAAAAAAAATATGCAAAGCTTATTCTCACTTGAAATGTGCAAGAATAAAGTACAGTACGAATAAAAAAACTCACAAGATTCACCGAAACCTTGTCCCAAACTACAATTTCACACTTTTCTCCAACTCCTTTTGAGCCTGTTTCCTCTTATTCCTATTTATCAACGGCATGAACAGCCACAGAGACGCGCCACAGATAAATATAAAACCGAAAGTAACGAACATATTCTTGTAGTTCCTCTCGCGTTCGTACCAAAAACCGCAAATCGGCGGACCTACGAGCTGCAACAGACCGTTAACGAACAGACTTATCCCGTACGTGGACATCAGCCTATCGACGCCCAAGCTCTCTGCCATTACCAACGTCGTCACACTGTTGTTCACACCGGAGAACAAACCAAAGAACGCACAGAACACGCTTATCGCCGTATATGATTCCAAAAACGGTATAACCACCAACGTTATACCCGAAAACAGCAGACCACCGACGAAAAAGAATGATTTAGGCATGAGATTCAGATCGCACAACGCGGAACCGCCGATACGTCCTACCAGGTCGAGTGCTGAAACCGTACTGAGCAAATACGCGCCTTTCACCTTGTCAAAACCGATCGTATTCGCGTGTGAGGGTAGAAGAATAATGAAATTCGTGCAAGATATCGCCACTGTACTGCTAGAGAGTAAAATGACTAAATACGTTGGGTCGGTGAGCAGTGTTATATCGAAAAATTTATTTTTATTGCCGTCTCCTTCCTTCTTCTTTTTACAGCAGAAACAGCAATACGCTACGTCCGCGACGCTCTCGGTGACGGACTTGAGCGAAAACTGCGAGGCGAATTCGTTGGGCTGCTCGAACGCCGACAACGTTGAGCCGTGGAACGGTGTGGATATGTGCGCGAAACTGGACGTTGAGAAATTGCGTCTCGGGCCGGCGGCGGTACTCAGCTTTCTACCGAAGCCCTCCTGCGAGCCTAGCTTCTTGGCGTCATTCTCCAGCGCGATCGATACCGAACTGTAGGTGGGTTTCGTTATGGGCTTAGTGAACGACAGTTTCCGTTTCGACACGTTGTGACGCAAGTTCTGGGCGGAGTTCATGCAAGTCTGACTGTTGTGTATTTGCGCTTGTGATAGGTTCCTCTGCGAGTATTCCGTGCTCAGGCGGCCGTTTTCGAAGCCGTTCGTCTTATCGCCCATGCTCTGTGGCGACAGGCTGATTGATTCCGCCGGTTCCTCTACCTCGAACAAGGTGTCACCCTGAAAGAGGAGGTGCGTGATAATATGCCCGCTCTAAATGCTAGTTAGTAGATAAAATATATCTACACCATAAAAAAAAATATTGGCAACTTAAATGTGTAATGGACAAAAATTATAACCACAGGGCATTGTTTGGTAATAACGAAGTCAACTTTAATTGCGTCAAATGAAACGTAAAACTGACAATGGAAACGATAAAAATTGCTACAGGAGGTAATAAAACAAAATACTAAAAAAAAAACTGTTTTAAACAATGGTGTGTTATCTACTCTGTGATTATAAAGTGTGAAAAAAAAAACATTCATAGCATTTATAAACTTAATAATTCAAACTGTATTTAGAGAAGCCAGAAAGAAACCCAACACCGATTAGAAAAAAAAAAAACTTTTTCATTCATTAAATACAAACAATTATCATAAAACCAAGTACCTATTCTCACATTGCTCATAACATAATTGACATAATCATTCATTCTATGATTAATATTTTATTGCTATGTAAAAACGAAATGACAATTAAAAAAAACATACTACACTACGACACCACAACTGTTACGAGATTAAAAAAAAGCGTTCCAAAGACAAAAACCACAGCACACCACGTCAATAACCACTTTCATAAAATCAACATGACGTCACTGAAACAGCTTACAACGTAACCGTTGTAAATGGCGGTTGTTTTATAAAAGTTGTATTTATTTTGAAAATGAAACCATGACACACCGTTTTTGTTAAGGAAAGTGATTATATAGCGATGGGAAAGCGATTCATAGCGATGTCGAGTGTGTGTTACAGGCTATATAATGGGATGGTTTAATGTCTAGACAGTTGGTAAAATTCTAATGAACCTACATACGGGATACATGACAGTATTATTGTAATAATTGTTTGTTAGTTCTATCAACCAGACACGATCGGTGAACCCGGCTCGAAGGACCAAACTGCGAGGCAGTTATGTTCGAGAAGAATTGAAACTAGGAGGACTTTTCTGGTGTCGCATTACTTTATACCAGTGAAACCACCCTCGCTTCGCTTCATAAAAACTACGCCTTAAGTTTAGAAATATCATCTGAATTATTTTAGAACTGACTTTTTCTCGTTCTAGGACTCAGAAATACGTATATTAATTTATATTTTTTTTACTTATGGGCAGATTGCAATGAAACAAACTTTAAATATTGAGCGATGCTTTCCGCAACACATTAGTGAAAACCACAACGAAATCTGTTAAGCCGTTTCAGAGATTAGCTCGTACAAACGCACAGACAGACACAAACTCTAAAAGCTATTGCTTTGTGTTCTATTGCGTTAGTAAAGGCTCCTAAAACTAGTTTTTCTCATGGTTAGAAAGCGGTCAGTTAGAATTTTATTAAATATATATATATGAATTAGGCACGCGTGTTTTATGTTCACTCGCTTTCAAAAGTAAGGAGTCCGATCAAAGACTAAGTAATCTTCTTAGACAATTAACTATATTACTCGAACGGAGATCTCATCGTACATTTCATTAGAGAAACGCAAGTAATGACATCATAACTCACTATTAAACGATGGATTCTATTAAAATCCACTGAAATTATTTATTTATATACAACTAAAAAAACAAACTTATCATTACTATAATATATATAATACCTACATGACAATTAAAAGTGTGACATGTATGAAGCAATGTTAATGTCCGAAACTGTATGAACGCTGAATTTAGATAATTAATTACTACCAAACATATATACAAACCAAGAGGGCGAGTAAATATACCGTTAATATACAATATAGATAAGTTTATTTTTATATGTGTAATTATAGCGAGAAATGTAAGCATTCAAAGCGGATAATATACATAAAATTTACATACGATTATTTTAAGTGTCATCGCGTCACGTGTCATCGTGTCACGTGTCGTCGTGTCACGTGTCGTCGACCTGTGTATCCTATATATGCATCATCGACATACATTTTTTTTTCAAAGATGTATCTCTTATTACATCTCTCAGTATTTTCAAATCGAAATAAATCGATCGAAGTGCCATTTAATACGACGAGATGTAGCGATCATAGACAAGTCGGTACATCGTATTATCAATTAATGTGAATAGATAAAAAAAAATAAAGTTGTAAAATTTGTAAACGCAATTCCAATTCATTCAATGTGACCGACGTGTTCAGCTAATTCTCAAATATTTTAAGTAACTATTATATATACTATTAATTGACAGTTAATGCTGCGTGTGTGTCAAAGATACTACCAAACCTTTATCGTTGTCGATCACTCTCCATTTTAGTATCCAGCAACTATATATATATACACATAAGTTATTATTCAGTTCTTTATAACGGACCTCTTTTGATATCGTTTACCACTCAATAAATAAATAAATATATATATCATTGTGTGGGTGTGTGTGTGTGTCTGTATCTCTCTTTTTCTCTCTATATATATCTGTGTGTGTGTGACCCCTCTGTGGTTATAATATTAAGTCGATTGTTGCTTGCGTAAATTGAGTATGAGAATCTTTTATATGACAATTTCTGCATTTACGGATCTGCATATATATTTGTATGAAAAACTCAACTGGTTCGCAGTCGACCTGATTTAACTTAGCTATGGTCTGATTTAACTTAGCTATGGTAAATCTAGATAATTTGTAATCGCCTTTCGACTAATTTGTTTGGATAATTCTAAATAGGAATCCTTTATTTCACGGGCATTTAGAACCAGCATTGATATTAAAGAATTATATAATATTACGTGTTCTTTCTGAATATAAATTCCATCAATACGTGTCAATTAATAATTAATTTATTTAACATAATTCATACTCATTTTAATGTCTATGTCATGAGTTATGATTCTAACTTACACTACAATAATATACAGTAATTATATACATACATATTTATATACATAACTTGTAGTCCAGCCACCAAGTATAATCCTAAGTACGCAATGATTAGTGATAAACTGACAAGGACAGCAACAGAAAGCACATACAGTAAAACAAGACGGATATATGCTGCACGTTTACAATGCTAATATATATAAAAAAATGGGTGTAGCTTACTTTAATGACGTCACCGCATGAGCCCACAGATTGGTGCGTATGTCTTGTTTCATTTTCAAATAAACACTTTTTGTTAACGTAGAAAGTAAATAGAGAACGCATCGGATTGAAAAAACGTAATACGATATGCTTGCAGCAAAAATTCGTTAAGGATGATTCCGCGTTATCCGGAAGTTAAACACAGATGGCGTTACGTGTTCGTCGTTTTACAGTTGAAGAATATAGATGGCAGCACATGTAATATTAATGACTCGTAAATTATGCTTACAACAGTAAAACCTAAACACGACGTCGAGCGCCAACTTTCGGACAATGACGAACTAGACGTAAATTTGACAGGTTTGTCTATCATTAGTGTCTGCCAAGTGTTAACTGTCAAGAGTTTCGCTCCTCTACCGTAATTTTGACAAGACCATGTAAATAATAAAAAAACGGCATTAGTCATAAAAAAATGTGAGTACCCGTTACAATTGAAATATCTGAATTCGCTTGAAACGCCTCGCGCTGTGATTTGTTCCGATAGGTTCGCACATTAATTTGAGACTTTCATTAGGACCTTATTAGAATACGAAACTTTCTCAGTATAATTGTGAATACGATCTATAGACCTAGATTTAAAAGCCTCGTGGGTTTTTCTCAACATCTAGTTCACGAAAAAACTCGCACACTATCCATCTAACAAGTATTTGCTGTAAGCACACCGCTTATGACGAAGTAATCTTTGAGTTAAATTTAAAATTATTATAATAATTCTTATTATACTTCAAATATTTTTATGACGCATACTTAACGCAGTTTGAAATATTGGAGGTGAAATTATGTATCTTGTGTTAATTCACAAGATTCTAAAATGATGAGTAATACGTTAAAACAATAGATAAAATATTTGACATAAAAAAAAACGGAATTTTTGGAAAAGTTGCAACCAAAAGATGGCACCGCTTACAACCTGAGTAACTGATTTTAAACCTATTTTGTAATTTTATTCACAATTTTAAGGAAAAAAATGCTGTTTGGCTTTTTTTAGCTACCATACAACAAGTACTAACTGACATTAGGTGTCAACGTTTTTATAGCCAGACACTTGTCCTGTCATGTCAGGCACCTTCCTCCCACATTCTCACTATGTTTATGTGGTCTCTATTGGAAATATCACACATTCTCACAAACATTACACACACTCATATATACACTGCTCTTATAACTTATACCATAGTCTAGTGGTAACAGACGGTGAACAAGTTTTGTAATGAAAAAAAAAATATCCATGGTAAAAATATCAAAAAAATCAAAAAAATCCCAATAATGAAGCATCACCAATGAAAAGCCTGAACGAAACTCACGACGTTAATGAAACTTTGATACCGTGATTCAGAGTTGCAAGTGACGCCATCTCTTATCGGCTTCATGAACTTTCAATACTAACCTGCGGACAATCTTCGTCTTCCTCCTGCGTTTTATACTTTCGAACCATGTGCTCCTCGACGGGTTGGAATAACAACGCTGCCGCCCATACGTTCAACATTATACCGCCCAGGATCAGCACAGCGCCCCTGGGAACAAATGCAAAGACATTCGTTATCAGCAATTTTCCCGCATACCACTTCAAGGAGGAGCTCAAACTCGCGTACGTCTAATAGCAGAAATTCCTATCGCACATAACAATATTATAGTTCGAACATAACTGTGCGTGGCTGTTTACACCGCATCTAAATATTTATATCTTGCGGGAAAATTCGATTAAATTGCTCGCAAAAAAAATAGTCTTAACTCTATACTAATAAATAGAATTGTTACAGAGCCCAAATCTGTACATCGAATATTTTTTTGGAAATATAAATCTAAGTAGAATGTGTTATCGATATTGATATCGAGAAGCCAAAACATATTTTTCTTGACGTGCACGTATCACGCTGAAACCACTGAACAGATTTAGACAATTCTTGGCATATTAGTAATATATATCACGGGTCATAGTATAGAATACTTTTCATCCCGGGCGACAGATGACATCCCGCGGGATTATCTTAATTCGCGACGGCGGATTGCTAGTTTAAAACGACACTCACTTGTACCCGTACGTTTCGAACAGGTATCTCAACACCGGCGGCAGGATGATGCTGCCGAACGCGGAGCCGGACATGCAAATCCCGTTGGCGAGGCCGCGCAACCGCACGAAATACGAGGTCACGATGTACACGGTGGGGGGGAACGCGAGGCCCGCGCCGGTGCCGACCATAGCGCCGAAGCTGAAAGGGAGGGTAAGGGCTACGATTGAAATTTGAAATGTTTTCGTTGTATATACGTTGCAATACTATTGTTTCTCAAAATATTTGGTCTTAATAAATAAATATTTTCTTTATTTATTTTTTTGTTTTATTTTTCTTTCTTTCTTTCTTTATTTCTTAAAAATGAACAGAGAAAAAATAACGAGTGATTTTATAAAGATTCCGTTAACTTATCAAATATAGCAAAATTTAAAAAAATAGTACACTCACCTAAAATACAGAAAAGTAATATTGAAAGCCCAATTGCTGAATATCATGCCGAACGCCGCGAACGAGCCCCCGATGAGAGTCACCGTCCGGTACGACCACTTCACCGACAGGATTGATGATATTGGACCTGCAACGGGACATTTGACCTACTAGACGGTCTGTGCGTCACCAATAAATGGACAATTCTAATGCTTGCTCTCGCTGTTAATAATGAAATATATAATATCTTCAACGACTTAAACGCATCTCCTTCATATAGTTAATTATAAAACTTTTACCCACTAACACCCCCGCACTAGGATCCTATGTGTTGCCAGTAGCGTGAACTTACACAAATATGACTTTACAAACACCCACGACTCAAAAACAGACATTTATATGTCACCTAAATGTCTACCCTAGCCGGGAATCAAACCCGGGCGCCCTCGCTCGGCAGGCAGCGTCACTACCTACTGAACTACGGGGTCGTCAAATTATGTAGTTCCCATTGTTAATCGCCCACAAAACAGAGATAAACGCTTCACTCTGCCCATTGTCAATATAGTCAACAAAATAAAATCTACTGCGGGCGAAAACGGTGCGCGGGGTGCGGGAGGCAAAACACAGCATAACATAACCATAGACATTTCGGTCGGTCACTCTAAGTTATCAAATATAACTTATAGTGTGGCGTACAATACACATTTTGTTATTTATTTAAACTTTATTGACCACAATAACAACGTATTAAGGTATAAATGGCGCGCTTAATGCTTAAGCATTTTCTACCAGCTCACCATTAGGCTACACGAATCAACACGAACAGCGGCTTATATATATATATATATATATACCTACTTACTAACAAATACATAAATATACATTATATACATATATTACTAGGAATAATGTCAGTGATGCTATACGAATTCGATCATTTATCGTTTAGGTACTAGTTAGGTAGGTTTTTTACCTATGGCAACGTTTTTAATCTGTGTTCACATCTGAAGAGAAGAAACGACGAAAGTGACTCCTCAACGCGTGTTTCAAACAAACACAATGACAACTACAAAGCAAGTTTTTCTTCTTTCCTGGCCGACAACGCAACCGCCTGCGGTGGTGTAGATGCCCACGGTGGCCATTAGCCATCGGATGGCTCGCCTGTTCGTTTGTCGACTAAAAAAAGGCTTATAACCTGCGCGGAGCTGGCCGCGAAGCTGTAACTTCCGAACGTGCCCGTCATCGATCGCCATCGACTTACCCAAGCTGCTGTATAGGAAGTAACAAAGCGCCACCACGCCGGTGGACGCGGACTGGCTCGCGTGGAATATATCGTTGAATTCCACCAGCAGAACCCCGAAGGACTTGATCGTGCCGGGTATCAGGAAGTTCACTAGCGTTGCGCCTGTAATGAAACAACCAGCACGTGAGGCTTTGCTTTCCACGCACGATCGTTCACTATCTCCGTCATGAAACTAACTGTCCGTAATAGGGTCAGGTGCCAGAGGAATCAAAGCCATGCTCAGTGGCGCTATGTACACAAGCAGATTTTTCGGGATGACGCAGAACTCTCTGGTACATTTCTGGTGGGGCACAACGTAGGATACATTTAGCCCAGGGTACTAGATCTGGTTCTGCGGAATTGAACCCATAATTGAATACATACCCGTAACTATGCTATAGGGCTCGGAATTTCTCTCACAGCAAGATCAGATAAGGTTGTCCATCACAATGAACATGCGCGAATTGGCAGACTTGACGCACCTTCGAGAATATTCAGTACAACCCTCAGGTGTGTAGGTTTCCTGACGATGTTTCCCTTCACCGAAGTGAGCGATAACTGATTTTAAGGTATATAAAAAATCATATATTCAGTACTCATTGTTGTACAGCACAATGAAACAATTGAAATAATACTCAAATTAAAACACAATTTAATTTACAATGAAAAGTATACACACACATTTATATACGGCACCTTAAACATCAGCATGACGCTGAGTGCTGAGGCGAAGTCATAAGATTTTCCCCTATCAAAAATCGTCTGACGCGCCTATAAAAGTTCTCACTTCGAAAATCTAAATTTAGCACACCACATTGAGTTTGATGACTCAATCGAAAACATATGCCGTGGTTAACTAGCTCATCGTACCCCGAAATTATTGTGTCAAGATTTTTGTCAAAAAATAAGGCACATATTCTCGTTTCCAATTCATTCGACAACCTACAAGAAAATTCAAGTTCTACAGGAAATGTGGCAAACGTACCATAGATTTGTTGTCCAGAACCCCATCAAATACGATTCAGACGTCACCGAATCGGTTATTCTACTAGACCACGTTAGTGACATTGTCCGCAAAGTTTAGTAACTCCATTCCAAGGCCTTTCTCATAAAAAGAGCACGCGGCTCTCCAGAAATACAAGTCTGCTGTCCTATTTATTATTTTGACATCCTTTTGAGTGATTCACCGACTACTAAGCTTGTCGAGGAACAAGCCGTCCGCGCCAGTGCGCCAACAAACAAACGAACACGCGAATTGATCCACGTAGGTTGTTAAGTTAATGGGGCTTGATTGAGACAATCTACGCAACGACGACGCCAATGAATTGCGCAACTGATCCATGCGAGCATACCGAGACGCTTCACCGCCCTGGCGACGGGAACGGCGTCACTAAACCGGGGTAGACTACCTACGTGTGGCTCTAGTGGTTTTATGTTAACATAGAATCTTTGATCGTACGCCTGAGGCATGACAACTACACAAGCCATCAATTGAGTGTGTTTCATGCTTAGACAAATTCGGAGCTCTAATAATAATCATTCAATCTGAAAGATCTCGCAATGCACAAACTGGTGACCCCGGCGTTATTTGTACACAACGTAATAGAATTGGACAACCAACGCATCATCTCGATAGAAATAATTGGAGAAGTCGTGACAATGATTATACAGCCTGGTGGAAGGACACTGTTTATAGTGGTGACCCCGACAATCATCATCATCTACTTTATCGAAAAACAGACACATCACATATGCCATCGGTAACTGTGGTATTAAAAGGTCAAAAAAAAAACTTTAATACGACGAGAGCTCAACATTTGCCCGAAATCCAAATACAACGCGGCCCCAACCACACCGGCCACCAGCATCCCGCCCTGGCTGGTCATATACACCCTGGCGAGGGCCAACACATTTAGCTGTAGTTACCTACGAGTACACACCAGCCCCACTTGCCGTCCGGCGGCACCATCTCCCAGTCGCGCTCGGGGGCCGGCCCGATCGTGAAACGACCGCCGCCGCCCACCGCTGGGCCCTCATCCTCGGGAAGCTTGACTGTGGACAAAGAGTGCAAAGTTAGTCTTTGTTTACAAGCAAAATGTTGATTAAATTATTTATGCAGCAATAACTGTATATTAAATTAAAGTATTTTTTCTGTATCTCTCTCTCTCTCTCTCTCTCTGCGTGCGTGTGTGTGTTTGTGTGACACTAAGAATGATGGCTCCGTGCTGCAGAGCACGGCAACGGTTCAATGTTATTAAGTGACGCGTTAAAGCACAGCTTATAGGCAAAGCATATTATAGTATAGATGAATATAATAATGACAAGGACGCCTGGATGTATCAGTGTCGGAACCGGTTCTGGACGGGTTTAAACTTACTTTGCGATTACCAAGTGTTGTTTAAAGATGTGCTGAGGAGTTGCTTTCGACGTTTCGTCTCCTCGAAGTTGAAGCACCTTTTCGAAACGGTAGCGGTAGCAAAGATATGACTAAATGATTCTTATATAAATCCGTGGTGACTCTCTGTCTGTATACAAATGTTTTGATAAATTTCATGAAAAAAAAAAAAAACGTTTTACGTCTCACCGACATCAGTTTGATTATTTGGAAATTTATTGTCTGACTTTCTGTCTAAACGTCTCGTTGTAATTCAAACACGGCTTGATCGTCCTTAACGATGATTGTTATGCAGTGAGTACCCTTGGTTGCGCAGGCGACTATATAAAATATCAGTAAACCAAACGATGTGCAATCAAGGCGAAAAAAAGCATATTTTTTTTTTTCAATAATCATGCATGTATAATTAATTGTTCAACGAACCGAACGAAGTCGGACAGAGGTCGACAGTAAATATAATAATTTCGTTTTAAAAAAATATCTCGTTATAATTTTAAACTCAAAGTAATCAAGCAAAACAGATTAAATCCAATGATCATATTACAGTAGGTACACTAGCAGACCGCCATCGCTTCGCTTCAGTCAAACTAACGCCTTACGCTTAGAAATAGCACCTGGGCTGTTTTGCGACTGGGGTGTTTCCCGTCGTAACTTTTTTATTTTTGGCCGTACTGCAACGAAACGAACTTTAAGTGTTAAATGATGCTTACTGCAATACATTAGCGAGAACCACAACGAAATCAGTTAACCCGTATCTGAGATTAGCGCGCACAAACGCACAGACAACCAGGCACAAATTGTAACAACTACTGTTTTGTGTTCTACTGCGTTAATAAAGGCACCTAACAATATCTTTTCTCATATACCGTTCGTGTACTGAAAGCGATCGGATATAATTTTATCATACGATAGATGTACGACAGTCCCGACTAAGCAAGTACGGGTATAACCGTGTCCATTTCATTCGTAGGCAATACGCAACACGCCGTGTCGTGTCTGCTTCGCAAGACACCATCTTTCGATCGATCACGCAAACAGCGACTGCGTCGAAAACCATTGCAACTCAACATCATCGGGCGCTTGATACATTCGTAATGAATCGATCAATGTATTTGTAAAACTAAATAAATACCCGTATACAAGATTGTTTGCTCTGTAGTCGTTCGACCAAGGTCCGCGGCGGCGCGATAAAAGCAATGTAACTCGTGGCGCGCTTCTTCAGAGTGGACTTTATACGAATACTCGTACAGACATGCGGCTGCGAGGGCTACATCGATACGGGGGCCTGCTGCCGCGGCACGCGGCGAGCGACCGCAGTGTCCAGCGCTGGCCGGCCGCCAAGCGCCGCTGGAACTTATAAATAGCTGAGTCTGTTTGGTTTAAAATGGGCCAACTTGGGCGGCCAACAGACGGCGGAGTTCCCTCGAACCAACACCAACCCGAACCAGACCAGTTTAAAACGTTAGAATATCTCGACTACGGATGTTAGGCATACGAAATTTCTGTTCTGGATATGAATACCGATAAATGGATATTTTAACGGTTTCGGATTATCCGATTGCTGCGTAAATATTGCGGATATTAGATGATTTGGGACTGGGGAAAATATACAATGTATTTAAAGGGTTTATTAGGCTTTATTAAAACGCTTCTATAAGCTTGGCCCGTGTGTATGGCTGTATGTAACGGAATCTTTGAGCATAATTTTCGCCAATTTCCAGAAGTCTGATCAATTTGAAACTTTGCAGAAACATTGGGGTGTTTGATATATTAGATGTTACAATCATTATGTTGGCAACTATCTATGAGACGAGAGTTATGCAAAGTAGCAAAATGCACCCCACGCTTTTTGCTCTGGATTGAATTATTCTGTTAATAACTTTAATTTTATTGTTGTTTTATTTTGAGGTGATTAATTATGATTGATTGTTCGACCTTCTACTACTGTAATATAAACTCTTTGTAATTAATATTTATTTTATATTTTTTAGTTCGGTTAGCTCTAAAAGCTTGGTTTTTCAGTTTTTTTAACTATTATTTATATTCTAGGTAGTATGTGACATTGTAATCATACAAAAAACACTAGCTTTGAACATTTGATAATAACATCTATCTCGTAAAGATAAGAAGTGCAGCTAGACTGTCAACTCGGCCGGCGAAAACATGTCATAATGTATTCTATTAAGATTTTGCTTCGATCCGAAACTTTTTTATCCAATTCGGTTACGGATGAAGATAACAAACAATGATTTCCAATCGAATTTCAAAAAAATATATTTAATATACTAAAATATCATTATTAGTAATGTTTACTACAATATGATTATTATTTTCTTCGGCCCATTTAAACGATATTTTTCACATCCAATACGAATGGCGAAAGTCGTATACATTAACGTCACCTTGACATTTAGCACGTCACAATGACATTCAAAACGCGCGCGCGTAACGGCTCCGCGCGTGTATTAACACCGAACTGATAATTGGACGAATAATTTTGTCATTACATTACAAATGCTTCTATAACAAATCGTATAAAAAATATAATTTCAAAGTCATTTCCTACTCAGGTAAAAAAAATCTAGTTAACGAGTTGGGTTTTTTTTATGTTAACAGCCGACAAACGAGCAGACGAGCCATCTGATGGTAAGTGGTCACCGTCTTTCATGAACATAAGCAAGACCAAAGTTATCACTGATGTGTTGTCGGCCAGGAAATGAATAGAAAGTAAGTCTGAAAGTACTGGCTCTCAAGCCCCCAGCCGGAACACGACGAGTCGTTTGGCGGCTGACTCGAGCAGGAGGGTGGTGGTAGCTAGGAAGACAGACTTCACGGAAAGATAATAATACCGGTAATAATATTAATGACTTAATAATAATACAGATAATATAATCCTTACGCGAAGCCCTACCACCAAGCAGGCCGGCTTCTGTCGCCTCTTAAGACAACCTGTTCTGCCAGCGTGGGATTCGGGGAATTATTCTAGGCCTCTCCAATATGTTCAAAAATGTATATATGACACACACCGACATCTATATTTCTTAAATCACAATAGTCTTGTTACATCATGGTAATGTTCACTACTTATTTATTCAACGAAATCATGAATTAAACTTTTAATTAAACATTAATCAAACTAATAAATTAATATTTGAAATAATCTTGTCATCCACTGCACGTTTAAATAAATATATTTGAACTTGAACGGATGAATAAAAATGTATTTTATCACCCAATCACCAGAATTGCTTGAGCTGTGACATCACAAGCTCACAGATAACTCATCCATGTTTGTGTAATACATTCTACAGACCTACGTGAGAGTATACATATAACCTGCAGACCTCGTTGTCGGGCTGGCCTTAATCTCAATATTTACTGTTGTTAAGCAAGAGACAAGCAATGGATGAAATTTTTTTGTTCCAAGAGCGCTGTATATTTTACTAAAGCGCAATAATT
>DWPT01000890.1:0-21078 GCA_018251895.1 Agathymus mariae mariae
TGATGTTTATTCGTTGCATAAACATTCCGAGTTGTGAAATAAATAGAGCTAGGTAAAGCAATAATTTAGCGGTATTTGTCCATCTGTCCGGGCAGAGCCAACATTGACCGGGGGATGCTGTTTTCACAAGCCGGAATTAAATAAAACTCACGCCTAATAGAGGAGGGTCGGCAAAAACATTCGAGGTGATAAAAATAGTTTTTGTAAAAGCTCTTTTGTTTTCGAAAATGTTTTATTTATCTTTTTTTTGTTAGCGTTTCCCATTGAGGTTAACTAAATAACTATTATGGTTACGAAATTAGTCTATTAACAGATATAGACATATTATTATTATTACAAATGGTATTCATTAAACATAGATGTTAAAATTTTTGTTTTGTAGACACACACTCCACAACTCCTAGGTGTAGTTTGGTCCCTTTAACTAAAAAACATACCAAATCCTTATCAAGATCTCCGCTTGAACAACTCAATTATACATCTACCGCTTGTTATCATGATAATAATAATACAAGTCTAATTAACGCTCACACACTCACACCCACGCACTAAGATCCCTTGTATTGGGTTACATGTTACTACACACAATTAAATATCACAAAAAATCAAAACATGTGAACAAACAAAATCTTACATATTTTCCAAACACAGAATCGAACAAGGATTCCTATTTTTTTTATATTACAAATAGCCGACAAACGAGCAGACGAGCCACCTGATGGTAACAGGTCACCGTCGCCCATGGACATCAGTAAGACCAAAGGTATTGCTGATGCGTTGTCGGCCAGGAAATGAGAAGAAGGTACGAAAGAAAGTACTGGCTCTGGCCCCTACCTGGAACACGACGAGTCGTCTGGCGGCTGACTCAAGCAGGAGGGTGGTAGTTAGTCAAGCAGTCTTCACGGAAAGATAATAATAATAATAATATTAAAGACAATAATAATATTGATAATATACTTTACGCAAAGCCCCACTACCAAGCAAGACTCGATTCCATATCTAGCTCACGTTCCATGGAGACGTAATCTCGATATTTCTACACATTCATTTTCAAACTCGGGACACTAAGGACCTGATACATACTTTGACTAGCGTACGCCTAGTGGCAAAAATTTTATAATCATTAAACAACATAATATTTAAAAATATATTAATAACACTAAAGCTTGTCAGCAATCTACGAAAAAAAATATAAAATATGACTTTATGTCTATTATATTATACATAAATGTACGATCCAGTTCTAGCCTCCTAATGGTATAAAATTATTATGTCTAAATATGAGTTAATATTTGGTATTAATACTCGGTCTCAATACTTGGACCGAATACCTGGTTCCAAAACCCGGTCTTGATATTTGATCTGATGTTTATTCGTTGCATAAACATTCCGAGTTGTGAAATAAATAGAGCTAGGTAAAGCAATAATTTAGCGGTATTTACCATTGTGGTATTTTCGTATTGATATCGCAAAAGATTAAATTTTGTAATTTCTGGCCGTAGGTACCCGCTCGATGTATTTGCAAACTGTACTCGATACCCCCTCAAAAATAATATAAGTTGGAAGCGTTGATTACCAACCCCTGGGGGCATCCTTGACCGGAACCGGAGCCTCTAATGAAGAATTACCGCCCTTTGTGGCGAGCCACTTGAGCAGCGACGATTGATTGGCTACTTTTAAGTTCTCTGCGTCAAGAATGACGAACGAAGGAAAGAAAATTCGACTTATTTTGCAGACAGGTCGAACTGAAAATCTGTATTCTCGACTTTTATCGCAAAAATATGTTCAAATGTTTCCTCAAATCGAATGAAGGTTATGAAGATGGAGGTCCAGAAAATGACAAGTAACAGAGGAAATGAGATAAGACTGCGTCAGAAGTTTTGTCCAACACGAGACCTGCAGTTACATTACGTTTAATTCAAAAAATAACAGATTTTACGATAAAAGGTAGTCCCTAGTAAATATACATTTTTGGTTCTTTTTTATTATTTTTCAATATAATTCTATACGATAATGTTCTTTAATTTAAAACAGCAGCGCTGTCCCAGTGGTCTGTGCGTCGGTTTCCCACATGAGCAACTGGAGTTCGAATCCTGCGCACTCCTTTAATTTTTCAAATTATACGCGCAGAACAAATAATCACATTGTTCGGTGAAGGAAAACCTTCGTGTACAGAAAACAATAACTTAAAATTTTATTATACGTACAGATGTCCGATTCAATTGATACTATACGATACGTAATATGAAAAAAAAAATCACAGTACTGAATGTGACCATAATGAATTGTAACCAGCCAATTACATGGACGGGTAACCCTTCCAGAGCGCGCGGGGTCGAACCGGCCGATCGATACCGAATAAAAATACCAAAATCCCGGAAACGGATCTCGTATTCGTAGTCGAGACACGTACCGTCAATATAGATGCGCGGAGCGATGATTGTGATGCACCAGGAAGGGACCACGCAAAAATTGCGCTCGACAACTATTGATTGAAAATAAACGGACAGAACTGTTTTGTTTGGGATAAAAGAAATGCCGACAATTTGGGTTTTATATTTCAATGTCTTGTTACATGAAAATTAGAAATGAATAACGTTGCTCGGTTCTCTGACGACCTCAAAAAAAAATAAACGATATATATCTAACGATAACAACCAATTTCGACTATCTAAAATGCGATCAGAAGCGTAAAAACTTTCATGAAATTTCGCCATTAACAGTTACCCAACAAACACACGACCGCAAGCAATTTTTCATAACCTAATGTTAACCATCCAAAACGAGTGCCGTGAGTGTTTTTTTTAAACATCGTCATAAATTAGAGATAACGTTCACACAAACATTAAACGTTCATACACTCATATTCATGCACTAATCATATACATATATAACATCACAAACACCCACGATCCGAGAACAAACATTTATCTGTCATATAAATGTCAGCCGGGAATCGCACTCTGAAATCCTCGCTCGGTAAGCACGGTCACTGCCAACTAAGCTATGGGGTCATCAAATAGATTTTGAATGGATATCCTGTTATCATAGACCATCTATATCGACCTTAAGAGACTTTTAGTTGAGTTCAGCATCACTTCTTAGCAAAGTAATTAAATTTTCCATAATCGTAGAATCCCTTACCATAATCAGATTATTTTACAACAATAAACGTGATACAATAAATTCCTCTCTGGGGAATTTACTACGGTGTGTATTTATTGATACTGCATAATTTCAACTTCCAAGACTAACCTGTCATTCTTAATTATGGCCGGTTGAAGGAAACTACACCGCAACGCGTACTGTTTCCAAGGCTAAGGATTATGGCCAGTCCAGTTATCATAATTTGTATACCTATGTAAATGACTATCAGGGTCCTTCTGTAAATATGTCACTTGTCGTGGTGAGAGACGGATCGACAAAATGTGACATCGTACGACACGAAGGGAGTGACAATTCATAATTTTTGTGACGTCATATTTGTCAATTGTAAGTATTCAAAGTTTAAACTTCAACTCAATGATCTTCTTCTGCGTTCTAAGATTATGGGCATTTTGTATAATTTAAAAAATATTTGATTCATTGTGATATTATGATTACTTTAAAACAATTTTAGAAATACTGTTTCAATTCAATAAATTCTAAACTCAAAGCGGGAAGGGGGTGCAAAAATCTAAAAAAATGTGCGACATAATTTATGGGTGGCTCTTAACGATTTATGCTAAATAAAACACATATATGACTAAAGTACACATGGTAATTTCACTATTTATCTTGCTATCATTGGAGTGCACAACTCCTTATTTATTTTTTAAAAGTTTGTATTTTATTTTACAATCGGGGAGCTATTGACTATAACAGAAGAATGTAATAGTGATTAATTTGCTGCAGTTCACTCAATGCACAAAGTACACATTATCATCATGGTTATATCCTGTAACTATGTATAGTCATAGCAAAATTCACAAACGTCAAAATATTTCGAGTGACAAGTCATAGATTTGGCATTTATGCCATAACTAAAGATTTTGAATTTCAAATCTCGACATCGCTCAGTCATAGATTTCACGTTTATGTATTATTACATAATTTTTATCTTTGGTTATCCAAAGATTTTGAAATTTTCAAATCTCGAAAATTAAATATCAAATTGTTTATAGGCCGCCACTATGACGTGGCTTTTTCATTCAACCGATTTATTAACACTATCTCTCATTCGGGAAAGAATAAACGAAAATCTTTTCAAATAAGTAACACAAGACCACGGGCCACAGGACCATATATCAGTAGAATTTAATACGTAAAGGGTCTGTAACATTCAGTTCATTACGGACCGGATTAAGAAGGGTTAGCGCGCTCAGGAATCCGGAAGAGCATTGGAGGGTCGGCTTTCTTTGAAAATGGAATTGGAAACTTTGAATAGTAGTCTTTATAGTATGTGTTATATTGGGAGCTTTGAGTCTTAGTTACCAGTAACGTATTATTAACATATCTATCGTCAATTATGACTTTGAAATATTTTTATGTTGGTATCGATAGACACCAAAACAATTTTTTTATTATTGTTTGTCTGTGTGTGAACGTATCACGTAGAAACTACTAAATTGATTTGAATAAGACTTTGTAATGAACATTATGGGTATTTAAGATAATTTACATCTCGCGTAAAAGATCTGACTTTGTATATTAATAAATTCAATTTAATATGGACATATTGTTAAGAGCGCAGTTAGAGTATTTCTGCTTGCAGCTTTTGCAATAAACTTTTCTTTCGATAAATAAACGATTCTTAACTTACCTTCTGCACAACATGCAATTTATCTAGTATACAAAACTGTTTCTTTTTTTTAAATCAGGTGCCATGTGTAATTTAATGCGCCTGTAATATCAATAATAAGTGTTATTTAAAAAAGGAAACATTCTAAATTTAAAATCATATGGAATGTGACGTTGTTTCTATGTAAATTAAGAACAATATTACATCCGACTTACTTATCGAGCCCTGTTACAGCCAGTGAAAATAATAGGAAAAAATATTCTCGTTTCTACCATACGTATAAGCGCCGTGCAATATTTCGTGTTAACCCTGGTGTCGCCCGTCTTTTCCCTTATTTATTGTTATTTTTCTATTTTGCCAGCAGATGTGCCGCACTATGATTTACGGCGGTGTATTAAGGAACGTTAGGGAATTACGCCACCGGTCAACGGATAATCATGCTTTATGTTATGTTGTATTTATTTTTGAGAATACCTATTAGGAGTTAAAATTGAAAACACGATAATTGGTAACGTATCATACGTGTAGCGGACCTAACAACTGTAAACTGAACTTACCGTGATAACGATCCATCCGTGGGTTACTTATCGGGGCTCATTGAAAATCAGCGCCGTGGCTGTGACTGCGGCACTTAGCTGAGGGAGTGCCTTTTTCTGTCGCTATATCACATGCGAACGGAGGCTATCGTAGTGTACCTTTCAATTGGTAAAAAAATTTTTCAAATAGGTGCCCAAGTTCGGGAGATTACCTTCCGCACACACACACAAACTCACAAAATTCTCACTCTCTCTTTCTTTATATGTAATTTTGGTATCGATATTTCTGAATGGTTTTAGCATAAGATTGAAGATTATCATTTATTTAGAGCAGTAGAAGAAATATTTGCTAACGCGATAAAAGAAATAAGGTTCTTTTTCAGGTTACTTTATGTTCATATTATAATTGCAATCATTTGAAAATTTGTTCATGACGCTTTTGCATCATACACTGAGTAAAATTTCGAATTTCTACAAAATAAACCATACAACTTCAGCAAAAGAACTTAAATCAAAAGTATCATAAATATTAATGCGACTCGATCATATCGCCATCATTTCACCCTTTATCATGCCCAGATACAACGCGTTGAGGACAATAAAACATGTATGAAACCGGAGAACCGGTTACCGTAACATACGTCCGCTCTCGCCGAGCGCTGACACCCTTCTGCTATAAATCAGTGCTGCCATCAAACGGCGATATGGGGAACAAAACGCGTGTTTGCCGCGGAGTTAATTTGTCGAATTTATCTGCTTGTCTAACGTGTTACTGTATTGAGAAATATTGCTTTTTCTTGAGTTACGTGGTTTTGTTTTGGGCTCTCTTTTGAAAAAGTTAATCATGTATCTACGTATGTTTGTTATTTATGGTGTACGTTTCATTATTTATATTTACTTTTTGATTCTTTTTTATTTAATTAAAATATTTTCTATTCAAGTGTAGAATCAGACAAGCTTCTTTATTATTACAATTGAAACGTAAGATGATCGTATCGTATATCGTATCGTGTAAAAGATCTTTCGTCCGAGCAGTACTTTGTCCACCAGCCCATCTGGTTAGCTGGTACACGGCTGTCATTAAATTAAAACCATTACGCGGCACACGGCGGTATAATTTGAGGACTGTGACATTCGTCGTAATTCGATTATAATACGGACTGTCCAGTGTTAGCGGGCCAAATGCATATTAATTGGTGTTTTAAAAATACTAGTGCTCGCCCAGTGGTCGAATTGATTGGTGTTTAAATTCGAAATTCGAAATAGAAGTTGGAATTCGACAATAACCGTTATATAACGTTTTGTTGACACCACAAAAACTTGTAAATAGGAATAAAAACAAAAAAGAGGAGAAAAAGCTGAAATGTTGTCTTTGTCAATTTACATATAGATATTGCGTAGTTGTATACAAAAAAAGGTTGATATAAATACATAAATACACACACACACACCGCACACAAGGTACATCGACATGACTCGCACGACACGAGAACAAATTCATCAGTAATCAGTTGTTACTAAAACGTTTGACGGGAATTGAACCTGACACCTCGCTCAGCGGACAGGGTCACCTCCAACTGAGCTACAAGATCCATATCAATCACAGTTTGATAGGGCAGCCATTTTTTTATTAACAGCTGATAAATAAGGCAGGATTTCTGTCTTTCTGTCCATCCTTGAATGTACACCACTCCCTGTTCTTGATGCAATTATATGACCAACGAAGCTATGACGCCAGGTCCCTTTCGGATACCTTCTGTTGGAGAACACTAGACAATGTACCATCCACCAACATGGACATTCGTGCTTCGTTGGATCCTTACCTGTTCTTCCCCTTCCTTCTAAAACCAACCGTGATAGGTTTCAACGTGCTATCCCCAATCGTATCGGCCATCAACGCGACTGATACCCATAACTTCCCCATCAAGTGGCCAGTATACTCGATCCGTTACCAACGCGTTGCCAACCGAGACGAAAGCGTTGAAGATGCTCACCTATTTATAGCCTTTAAAAATTCAACAGCTGTACGACGTACCATACCTTCACCACCCAAACATTGCACCCTTAGATAATTTTAACCGCGAGTCGCACAGTGTTACAATTAGACAGACGATCGTCGAACGAACCCCAGATTTGAATAAACTAACCGAGTCACGTTCGCCAAATAAGCAGCACTAACAAGCGGTATATCGCTTGCACTGATTGTTAATTGATTAGATTAAAAATTTTGTCCCAATCCGCGGCTTATTGTCGCACTGGGCACGGGGTGAATTAATTACATCATTTTAAATACAGCCCGGTGTCTTTTACAGTTTGAATGTTGACAAAACTTGTTATAATGTTTCTTGTTTATTCATGATGATGTGGTTTGAACAGCGGTTCATATCCTATTATCGGTGATCAGTAAGACGTTTGTGTATGTTATATGATAAAGATTATAGTATGTATAGTATAGTATAAAGTTTAAAACTAAACGTTCGCATTCACAATCTCGGATTAGAATTATGTGAGACGCATACCTGACTTTGAACTTACAAGCAATTGTACCCTGCAAATGTGCAACTCACAAGCAACTGGAACGCTTAAAAATGCAAAATTACTTTACCGCTTATGAATTCCTCGATACCTCAATAAAGAGGCAGATGTCCCAAAGCATCGGTTATCAATCGCGAGCGCGATATTTTCGCGTACTCGTAAATCGAATCTTAGTTCCCTCATTCTTTATTGCGTACGTGAGTACATTGGAAACTCCAAAATTTGCCCCCAAAACATCTCATAAGACAGAACCCCCTAAACGCTCGTGTTTTACGTGTCGAATATTTTTATTTTAATACCGCTATTGACTAGGTGGGAAGGAGTGCACGGTTCAAAATTGAGTTAAAATGACAGTGGCATACGTAGTGATTCGCTCCGCGGTCGCATTAACTGCATTAGGGGCCGAAATTGGATTTGTCGTGGGGCGGTCTGTTGGTACACTTGTTACGAATTTACAGATAGTGTGCGCTAAAAAGCACTGATGAGCGTGCGACATGTGTACAAGTGAAATAAACCATTTATTGCGTTAACGTTTTTTTTTTTTAAGTTGTAAGCAAAAGTAGTATGAATGATTCATTTGATTGATTCATGAGTCATACCGCACTATTGCTGGGACGTAAAAGTAATATCATGAGCGGAAATTCAAACAAAATACACACAATAGTTATCGCAGGTAATGTTTGAATATTTTTTAGTTTTTCTTTGTTCATTTATAATATTAAAGATAGTCAAACGTCTGACTCATAACAAACCACGGAAAGGTAAAGAAACCTCATTACTTTATAATATATTGTCTCTTAAGTTTGTCATCGAGCCAATTGTCAAAGGCGTTTAATTCCGTGTTTGAGTTGGTGACAAATTTGCTTTTCGACCAGAGGATTGTGAGTTAAATATCCCGTTTGTTTTGAATATTGGTTTGTAGTGTCAAGATTTGATATATCATACACACATTCTGCATTGTATGTCTTTGGAAATGTACTATATATAGGTTTGTTGATTTATCAAACAACTGATTATTATGTCAATAACGCCGTACGATATTGTATCTATTATACACCAGAATTGAAGAGAACATTTAATTATAATGACGAGTGTTCACCTGGCGGTCGAAGCTCGACCATTGTCATTAAAGTATGTTTTTTTATTTTTTTATATTGGTAACACTCTTCATTAACTACCAAAAAAAAGGAAATGTAAGAACTGTTTTAGTTCTGTATCAGACGTTTTGAATTAAGATTTCATAAAAAATATACAATCACGCAAATGACAAAGAAAGCATTTGTCACGTTTACACTAAAACATGTCACGTCATCTCGATAAAACAAACGTTTGTACTTTTCGTTTTCCCCGACAGCATAGAGGTAATTTATTTATTTGAAATATTGTGGTGAATCAGTCCCCACGGCGCATTTATTTGCGTGTACGCTTCGCTTGTCGATGTTGTGCGAGATTTTTTAGCCAAACATACAGTTGAAGCGCACAGTGGGCTTACATTTTTTGTCATGACAATTGAATTATACGAGATAATTTTTGTAAGTGATTTTGTTGAAAAGTCATTTTGTTTTAAGTAGTGTTATGGAACTAGAAACTTCGAGACATTAATGATAGTATGCTGATTAGTGCTTTCTTATTTGAAGGCGAGAACTGAGTCCAAGATGTAAGTTATGAGATGTAATGGTTAAAAGCTACAAACAATTAACTGTTATATAAAAGGCTAAGTACCTACTTAGTTATATACAAATATACAGCATGTACTGCACTGAGTAGTTCTGTAGATATAAATCCATTTGTTTTGCCGTCTGTACCGGCCGTAACGCGGTTAACGCCGACAATAACTTGACGAAGGGAAATCTGATTTGCGAACCCTCCCGGTTATTTTAAACCTACTCAGTCATTTTGCATAGTTCAATAGAGGGGTGAATTGTAAGGACTGTCAGGTCCTGTGGAATGTGTTGTACTTGGGAATCTCTGAGGTAATCTATTATTTACGGAAATTATTATTAACCTATAATATTGTGGGAAGCTGTTTTGTTAGGACACAATGGAGATGAAGTTCTCCCCGATGGAACAGTCTCTTGTTTTTCTGTTGGCAAAGTAGAGGTCAAATAGTTCCCCACTTCTATTCTCACTTTATTCGGCCGACCGCAGTAGAATAATCAGAAATACAGACTCTGTTACCAAAATCTATTTTTGTTTATGATTTTGTTTGTTACCTCACAATCCCGTAATTTATTGACCGAATCGGAATATTCCTTCGAAACTATACATATTTTAAGGTGTTAAATTTCTTTGAAAGTCATAAAGTCATACCACGATAGGTCAATTGGTCTAAGGTTAGGTTAAAAAGAATCAAATTAGATTCGACGCTGGATAAACTTATAAAATTGGAAAATATTCAAATTCAAATTTAGAACACTACTCATAAAATAGATAAATAATCATGCCAGCAGCGGAACGGCAAAATGCATTTCCTAGTTTCGTTATTTTTCTACGCACTAATCCAGGATTCGGATTTCAGGTATCTACGTTCGCTATATCCCTCCCATGAGGGAGTGTCTAATGTCTAACAGACAACCCTTGCGATGATGAAACATCAGTACCCATGGATATCAGTGCCTAGTACGTGCGTCACCGACACGAGCCAACCAAGAAGAAAGCGGTAAACCCGCTAATTAAAACATTCTACAAAATAATTCACAGCCTTTTTTATTTAAAATAAGTTAATGCCCGACTACAACCTCACTTGGTGTTTCACGTTTGTTTTCAGTTTCCAAGGAACGGTAGTGGACGAGCTAGAAACCTTAGTACAAGTCCTAAAGCGTTTATCAAGGGTAATAAAGCACCCAGTGACCTTCAAACGGAGGGTATTGGTGCTATTATTCCCTACGTTGATCGGTACGTTGCACCTCGTGTGGCTTGATATGGGGTTAGATATGAATGGGACCTTAAATACTAACAATAACTTTATGCCCTTAGTAGAAGCAAAAAATGACGTGCATAAGTGTATTTACAATATACATATGTTATTAAAAAGGGTTTTATTTTTTTAACTAGGTCAGAAGTATATTGCCGTACAGCACGTACAGAGAAAGTTTTAAGCTCCTCTTCAACGCCTACTGAAGCGAGTAAATATTGATTTAAGTCATTTCTTACCAATTACAGATTACTTCAATTATTCATTATCATATAATGATATCTTGTCAACAGTTGCACCCCATAGTCCATCTAGTTGGAAATGAATCTGCCTGTCAAAAGTCACGATAAAAAAATTCGGTTGAAGATGACATTTATGTGACAGATAAGTGTTTGTTCTCAGGTTATGGGTATTTGTGACGTCATTTCTGTGTACATCCATGACGCCCACATCACAGGGAAACCCAGTACTCACACCTATGTGAGCGTGAACTCTCAAATAAATTGATACCTTTCAAGGCTTTACTTGTAGGCGGTGGATCCCGGCTCCACGGCGGATCTCCATGTCCGGAGAAGTCTCGTAGCTTGAGGTAGCTTATGGTCAGTCTGATGATGGACGCCTTGTCCAGCTGGCTGGTGATGGCGGCCGGCAGCGGTAACATCTTCGCCAGCTCGTAGAACTCGTAGTTCTCCTTCCCGCGCCGCGAACGAGCTGCGTCTCTACTCTTCTCTTTTCGAAGCTCGAGGATGCTGTGGGAGAAAACGGGTGTTAGTAAATAGATTCTTACATGAAGAACTCGTTTCTGCTTGTCGGAGAAAACCTAATGGTGAATGGCCACCGTCACACTTAGACATTCAACACACAAGTGCACTCGCTGTCAAAACTAGGGTCGTTGTGAAGGTAATATTAATAGTAAAATAACATTAAACGACTCGCTCTTGACTTATTCTTTTTTTTTAACTGTCCTAACTCCGAAGCGAGCAACTAAACCCTGCGAAAACTTTGTACGGTTAATTCAAAATATTTTTAATATGTTGTTTATTGACGCACATAAAGTGGAATTAGAGAAACAGTGACCAATGTCCCGAAATCAGAGGAGTTTTTGCGTGATAGGCAGTCAAACAAGGAGCACAAATTGTTTTTTTTAATTTTAACTTAAATTTACCGACGTATTTGATTAAGTACTTATTATTTTTATATACTTATAATATAAATAAAATTCTCACAATAAACAATGGTTATAAGTTTTCGAAATAAATGGATTTTTAAAATACATTGCAAGTAAATTATAAAAAGAAAAATAATTGTACCTAAATTAAACAAAATTGACATTAACAAATAAGGATGCCACAGGTCAATGGGAATTATTATTATAATTTAGCATTAGATTTAAGTAAACCCTACTAGAAGTCATGCTTCTCCTGACTACAAAGTAATCTTTTTTGTAGTTCGCTGCGACAACCCTTGAAGCTAAAAACAAAACTCCTTAGAACTATTAATTAATAAAGTATGTAATATAACTATTTTATATAACTTTTGTACCTCCGTGGACTTAACGTAGATTGTTATTCACTACTGCATTTGTTATAACATCACTATCACTTTTTTTTAACCCTTTACTCATCTAACACCCCCGCACTAGGATTCCCTGTGTTGCGGGTGGCATGGACAAACGCAAATATGACATTACAAACATCCATGACCCGAGAACAAACATTTAACTGTCACATAAATGTCTGCTCCGGTCGGGAATCGATCCCGGGACCCCTCGCTCGGCAGGCAGGGTCACTACCAACTGGACTATGGGGTCGTCTTCTTCAATATAATATTGTAATAGTTCACGTTAAACGGTATTGTTGTTGTTATTTTTACCATTACACACAATTTTCTAATACGAAGTTACAATCAATAGTCTTTTTGTCTTGTTAGAGATTGGCACTGTCGTAGGTGTGTCGACTAGGACTGTGTTATCCTATTAGATTGGTAAGTATAACATGTACAGCATGCACTTGAAGTTTCTTAACACGGACTGATAACGCTGACATGATAATGATGACCCCGTTGCGTATTTGGTAGTGAGCCCGCCGAGCCCCCGATTCTGGCTTCAAACCCCGGCCGGGGCAAGCATCTATGTGACAGATAAATGTTTGCTGTCGGGTCATAGATGGTGATGTCGTAGATGCCCATGTAGGACACATGGGAATCTCAGTGTGAGAATTTGAGTATGTGCACGTTTACATTAAGGTATATAATAATCTAAAAAATATTGTCGATGTATATTAGATTTTCTCTATCTGGAGTAATGTGAATATTATCTTTATATTATATTTTGAATGCATTTGATTGTAATACATCCAAAGTGAGCCATGATTTATTGTCACCCTAAATATCTAGTGTTTAAAAATATATTTACCACAAAATCGTTAAATTTTCCCTGTGTACTTTCTTTTTTGAAGCTGCTGGCACCACAGGTTAAATATAAATGCACTAAGTACTCTCCAGGTGGGTGTGCCGGCCCTCCCTCGCTCCGCCCACGGGCGGAGCCGGTAATGAGTGAACGCTTAATGAGTATACGACGTTTATTTTAAACATGTCATCTGCATATTTGTTGTAGACGGGAAAGTATGTAACTAATATGACTGGATCGCTAAGTTTAAATTTCAAACAATTTGTTCTTGCATATTGTCGCTGATAAGAGAGTATGCAAAACGACTGATTCATTTAATTTGAATTTGAAACAATTCTGTTCGATGTTGTGGACAAAATGTGAATGCAATGACTGGTTCACTGTTTTTAAATTTGGAACGATTCGAAACAGTTACGCTAGTAGATCCATAATATATATGTAATATAATTTATCATAATTTTGAAATTAGAATAATTTGATATTCGTTATAAATACAGATATACAGTACCTATGAACCAAAAGTCTTAGATAAGTGAGTAATTTAAGTTTGATATCGTGTTCAAGAAATAAATAAATAAAAATAACTAGATGTTTAGTGATTGGAGCGACATTGAACGAATCATATGATCGATCGAACGAATCACGTGTTCGATCGAACGAATCAAGTGTTCGATTCTCAAATTGGATGATTCTTGATGATTAACTCAATATGTAAACGAATATCAAAGTCTGTCTCATGCTTGACAAACTCAACTCCACCCCTTAATATAGTCATTCTTATTAAGATTACCTACCTACAGAAGCTATTAAACAAAGGACTCTATCTTCCATTCCATACTCATAAAACGTGCGCAGCTATCACGAAAACGCAAATAGTGCAAGACATGAAACTCGACATTAGAGGACAGTTTTACGGCAGGGGTACTCGGACGGCGGAGAGAGCGGGCCGCTGATGGCTTGCTTTACGAGGCCGTGCTCAGCTCCCGCGGGGCGCGGTTTATTGTCACCTGTTAGGTTCTTGACGGATACGATTGCGAATGGAAAGTCGTCAAACGCGTTGATTAAACGGAAGGCGCTGAAGAAGTTGATTGGTAATTCTGACTTTAGGTTTAAGACGTTTTTTTTATTTTTATTATAGTTTTGCGGTTTTCGTGCTGTGCGTACGTGTAAAATGTTTTAACTTACACTTTATGCCTGCTCTCTCCGTCCAAAGTCGGCAGGAAGATGTTGCCGTTAGCAACTTATTTTTAATATATTAATTTACATGAATATGAAGATAGATTTAACATTTATTGAGGAAATTAATATAATATGGTTAGGTACTCACTCTGCAAGAATCTTGGTTACTTCTTGATGGCATATATTTCTTTCCACTCAATTGGTTCAATGAGTATGTGTGTACAATGTGTGAACAAGGGTATATCTGATAACCTATGACTATTACATTGAAAATATATTATAATAGTCACAAGGTAGATACACATTATTTTAAACAGTAATTTATATTAATATGTTATTATAATTAGGAACCAATAATATCTACCAAATATTTTCAATAACAGTAACACACAAAATTGATAATATTTATCTAAGTATGATTTACAATAAACTTTTCATTTAATAAACGACTTTGTTCGCAAAGAACTTATTTATTTTTAAGTCTATCATCAAACCTTGAAAGAGTTCTAACAATAACATTAACTTTAAACCTTATCAAACCTTACGTAACTGCTGCTTAGGGAATAATAACTCTTTAAAAGAAAACGTACCGTGCCGATATAAGATCGAATATCCAGATAACCACCGGGTCAGTTAAAGCATAAAACAACGATACAATTGGGCTTGATTTAATGTTTCTCGAGGGTCAGTTTCGGTCCGCATTAAATTGTTTAAAATAAGTTTAGTGGATGAGGGTTGAGCTCCCCTGGCTATTACGGCTTGACCACTTTTAAATTGAAGTAAATTATGGAAATCTTATTATTGTGACTAGATTTTGGAACGGGATAGGTTTGGAGATTACTTGATTTCAAATACGTTACCAAAATGTTTTTTAACCTATTGAATTGTCCAACTAACCTCCACTACGTCTATAATAACACGGTGGATCTATTCACATATCAAACTCACATCTGATTCCGTGGTCAGTCAACTGTTATATTAAGTATTATGGTAATTATATTTATACGACTTAACGAGGATAACGTTAACTAGTGCGGCTATTACAACCATAATAAATCTTTACGTTATAAACAAATATGAGTTTGATTTGTGAGATTACAGAACCATCGCGGACTGCGAACACTGGTCGGTGACAGATGTATATATTGGGACTAGATTGGATCGTTTCATTCAACCCTTATTATCGAGGCTAACTCAAGCTTGAAGTAACGATATCCCGTGCGAACGGTATATTGGTTCTTGGTTCAATACTTTTTTTGGACTACTAAAGACAACATCCTGCTCTTGGTGATTAAAAGAGCTGGATCATATATCCTCTTTATTACAATATGGATTCGCTTAGGAGATTCACTCGCACATTACATCACTTCATTATTATTTTTAAAAATAGAACGTATCGGCATACCAATCGTTTTAAAGAACAAATCGAGAATGATCTGATCTGGGAACATCACTATTCTAACTTCTGTTCAACCATCTTTAAACACGCAACAATACGTACTTATAACCCTACGAAAGCTATAGTATATCAGGAATTATTAAATATTTTATTGTTGTACCCATTACACCCCAAGTTACGTGAAGTGGGTTTCATAAGAAACACTTTTAAGTGACAATGTTACACGTCATATTCTTCACTCAGAAAAATCCAGACAAAGGATTCTTTTTCTGTATATTGTGTTATTAATAAAAATAAAACGATCACTCTTAGTTTATATAACGGTAGGTATTATCTTTGTCAAAACTGTACGAAATGTTGCAATTTTAGCCACGTATTAGGAATTGATGAGATATTATTCTTAGTTGCGTATAAAACGACTTTTATGCTTATTCTAATGAAACGTAAAATTATTCCTGTTTAATGTAGTAATTCAACAATATAGTTCGAATAACACGTCGCAATATTGGGAAATCTAAGATTTTTTTTTAATTACTGTGATTATTTTTTCTTATCTATGAAATGCAAGTCTATAATACAGCAACGGATTGACTTCATTCAATAAGAATGACTGAAGTCAAAAAAATTATACTTTGACCAAAACCTATATAAAAACAGGGAAAACAAAACAGTTCAATACTTTTTTCTCTGTTTTTTTATTTTGTTTGGTAGATATATACGAGCCTTAATGTCACAAATAAATTTGGAAGCAACGTCATTTAATAATTATAGTCGAATATTAACTATTACCGGAACCTTCGTTATTATTATTCAGTGACAAACTTTATATCAAACACATTTAATTCCCATAAATTATCTATTCATTACCCTGAAAACCAATAAACACATTGATCAGCCACAAAACAGCCGATGTTTAGACTCGGGGCCATTGAAGTGTAAAATGCTCAAAAATTCCCATAGGGTCTTTATAGACCCCGGTTATTGCAAAGACTTAATACCATGTCATTCGAGGGGTTAATTCTTGAGGTGTCGACCTTTTGTGTCAACAAAGGTGACAGTTGCAATTTGCAACAATTCACCATTGTATATTTAATCTGTTACCTGATGACATAATCTGTGGTCCAAAATGGAAGCTATTGTAATGACATATTGCTTGTTAAACGAAGATTATTATGAAGTATCGAAGTTTAACTACCAGACTGTAGGTATATAATAATCTTTAGGTACTTAGAACACTATAATTGCAACTCGTAACGTCCTACTGCTGAACGAATAGATGAGAGAAAGCCAATAAGAAGCCAATATAAGAAATAATTAAAAAAAAAATTAAAATATGTATGTGTATGTGTGTGACCGAAAATCGACGTTCAAACAACTAAGCTATACCTGCATTTGATTTTCTATTAAACAGTATATATTTTGGATAAAAAAAATCCATTTAAATATAAGATTTTATTCGAATATGGAACAAAATATCCAACTATTCAAATACATTCGAATAGTTGTGCAATCCCTAGACAACATTACGTATAATTAGATACAAGTACATCGGTACGAGAGCTGTCTGCAACTGTCAGTACGATGTCCCGGGGGACAACTAATTTCAGGACGGCAACTCAATTTGTCCCGTACGCATTAACCGTAACAACCGAACACGGTTGCGCACTACACTTTACGACTTCGATTCCTTTGCTTTCCTCTAAATTCTACCATTTCAATTTGCAAGGAATTCCCTTTTCCTTAATACCTCGAGACCTCTTCGACATAAGGTTCAATTTTGTCTAACGTCAACTGACACGTACGACTTTTTGGCCGCAGCGGCTACCAATCAACGCTGACCGATCTGTGACTTAGTACTTCTTGTATTTTCAACTTTGTCTCGGTGTGTTTGCGTCGATTTTCGAATACAAATTACATGTAAGGGTCAAGGCGTTAGTTGCGGGTTCGATTCCCAGGTGTGCAGCCGTACGTGCACACTTAAAGGTACTTCTCAGACGAAGGGAGTCGTCATAAAAATTGGACAGGACTAACGCATTCGGGTATCGGCTTCCGGATAACCAGAAGTAATGTTTTCACGACGTGGTGTTACATATGGGATGTACATTACTTACATGATAACCGTTTTTTCTTTAAAACTATTACTATCACTTTGTTAAAGGTTTCCAATTTAGAAAGATTATTCGAGGTTAAAAACTATTAAAAGAGTAATGTTTAAGTTGATTAAAACTTCTTCTGAAGTTTAATTGTTTTTAGTTTATGAGCTTAATATTTAACCAATCATCTTAAATGAATTTATGAATAAATAAATAAATGTTTACACACGCACACCCCGCACTAGGTTACCCTGTGTTGCAGATGGCGTAGACATACATAAATATAACATCACAAACACCCATGACCCGAGAACAAATATTTATTTGTTACATAAATGTCCGCCCTGGCCAGGAATCGAACCCGGGACCCCTCGCTCGGCAGGCGGGTCTCTGCTAACAGGGCTATGAGGTCAGAAATGTAACAAAAAAGAAAAAAACTGTGTATTTTATTTAATCTATACTAACCTATAAAGATAGTCTGGGGATAAATCAACAGCTCAATCGCTAAAGCGAGATTCACGGAGATGGAGATGTACGGAGGTCATCTCCGTAAACCCGAGACCTGTCTGTAAAATTATTTTACCATTTAACAGGGACATTATTGTGGATGGACAAAGACCATCATACAATTAATTCTTGAACCTCAACGGATTCGGGGTCGACCGCTAATAATTTATCAATCAATAATTAATCTATCATGAACCGATATGTATCTACATTAAAATGTATGTGCAGTTAATTTATTTATTTCTGACCTTAGTAATATGCTATAGGTATTATTTTGTATTTCTTTTTCATATACATGTATCTTTTGTAAACAATTCCATAAGAAAAAATATTTTTTTAAAATTCTATATAATATTCATTATTCATTATTGTTATTTAAGTATATGTAAGCAAAAATAATATTTATATACAACTAATAACAATTTTATTTAAATATTTATTTTTATTAACTTCTCAAAGGCTTCCCTAATGTTTATTGACGGAGAATGCTTTCTGCAAAAATTCCGCATTTATTCCATTAAATTCTGTAAAATTTTAAACTTCATAAATATATCTAAAAACCATGTTATGTACATCCAATAATATTGTTATATTAATAATAGGTCTGATAGACTTCGGGACTACGTATTATTACCTACTATTAATATATATGAAAAAAGGATTGAATTGAATCAAAATTTATTGAAATTTTTGTTCATCTTCACGTGATATTAATAAAATGTTGATAAAAATATCGTAAGTTTTTGAAATCCTTTATAGTGAGATATAATAAATTAGATTTATGTTTCATTGTTTGTAATAATAACTAAATGTTAACCAACGGAGTTAATATCTTTGTTTAATGTTCTCAAATATATTAATGGTAATCATAATAAATTCAAATATTAACTTAGAATATTTTCAGGTAGGTAATTAAATAACATATATCAACAGTTATTTTCTTAATTTAGGCAATGAAAGTCCATCGTTAGTACGTGAAATTTGTTTAAAATGCTACAGACCTACCTTCATTTTAATACGTTGAACAGAAAGTACCTACCAACTGCGTAGTCTGCCGCGTAATCTATGATAATGGTATGCGTCTGCTGCAAATTCCTAGACGCGCATATAAAATTTCCGTTCTACAAAGTTTCAAAGAACTGCCTTCACGAAGTACGCGATGGACTTTACCCGAGCGCGCTAAACTTGTCAAAGAGGAATTCACACCCTCGCCGCTCGGCCAGTTTTCTTTAAAAGCGTGGACATTTGAACCCTTGGAGTTTAGTCAACCGTCTAGTCCCTCGGGTATCTCAGACCCCCGGACACTTGGAGTCGGTAAATCGACAACATTTGCACTTTTGTATAGAATTACTTTAACATTTTCCATGTAATTGTACCTGCGTGGTAATTGTGTGATCTGAATTTCTGCACTGTGTTATTGGGAGATGGGGATATCATATTTCAGAGAGTCCCTACATCTATAGCCGGCGGGATTTGGACAACAGTAGGTACTGTATAACCATAAGTTATTTAATCAACGAACAACAAACTAAATAAAACTACAACCCTGGATAACGTTACTCGTTAATGTATAGTACTAAAACATTGCATTCCTATTTATTTTTCATTATTACATTATTCAAATATATCATATTGCATAAGTGAGGGAAAAGAAAATTTCCTTTTTTTTAACTATTATAAGTCAATGTTTAACTACAGCTCATTGATGGTAAAGAGTATTAACTTAGCAAAACCCTATTTAGGTACTCTTGACTTGAAGTCATCCACACTGTTATGAAATGAAATAACTGACTCGGGAAGACTATTAACAAACTTTCGGTAAGTCAGTTTAATTACTTGTAGTTGTTTTTTTCTAAGTTCCTTCTAGGGACACAGTTGTATCAAAAGATGGATTCTACGTTTTCTGTACAAGAATCTAGAACGGTACACTAGCAGAAAGGTATTTTTTTTTTTTTTCATAATTTTTGCACTTCATATGATTAGTGTTAGAATATAAATAATAGCATAGTTATTATAAGAAGCATATTTCATCATGCTTATAATGCAAGTAATAAAGTAATAAAAAGCGTTAAAAAGTCACTCTAGAAGAAATTATTTCTTTATACGTACTTGATTGAAATTAAAGATAAAATTACCAACCCAGTAAGACAAAAATTCTATTAGACCAGCGAACCAAATGTCGTTTGTCCAGGACTATTAAAAATACCACAATTTTTCAGTTGCTAATAAAAACTAAAGCGTTAAAAATCTTACAAAAACTTAAACCTTCTCACTGGAGTTCTTCGTGTCACGGATAGTAAATATACACAACAGAAATTATAATATATATACAACAAAAACTATAGTTACAGATAACAACGTTTGATTATACGTCAACTAAATGTTTGGCATGGCCATGGCGGGAAATCCATCCTGACATTCTAGACAGAACACGTCACTGCCAACTGTTAATTCTGTAACAAGTCGTACTCACAGCTGATTTATTTATTTTGATTTAATTACCCATTTAATATTATTATATCGATTTCACTGCCGAATGCGGTCTGTTGTTAAAAACATTTCACACCGAGAAATGTTTTGAATTTTGTAACTACAAATTTAATGAGCAAACTTTTCCTCGTACGTATGTTGCAATTCCTCATATAATATGAATCGTAACTCACCCGAAATACAATAGATCATCTTGCCTATTAACTAAACGATCTAACGATATGCATCCGTGGGGCAT
>DWPT01000891.1:0-21064 GCA_018251895.1 Agathymus mariae mariae
CTACTTTCAAACTTCCTCTAACATACTCATTTCGTACTCTATCCATCCTTGTAACACCACACATCCATCTCAACATTCGCATCTCCGCTATATGCACCCGCCGACAAAGAGTAACGGTAATGATTAAAAAAAATGTACAAAGGTACTGCTTATTTCTTAAGAAATTTCTTCCAGCAGACCTGCCACTGCAGACTTCAAATCGAGAGGTAGATGAAGCCTGCACACATACACCAATTAATATGCATAAAATAGTGAATACTACATAAGTATATTACAATGTATATAATAAAATATATATAAATTTATAATTTGTAAACATACAAATATATAATACATATGATATGACTAAAATACCTCGACATTACATAGACAGGAAAAAAACGGAAATATAAGAAACATATATAACTATATTTGCTCTGATAATGATAGGTAATGTTCCCTAACTCTTCTCTTGAAAACAGAAATCGTTTTCGATTCCCTTACGTTGGGTGGGAGCGAATTCTAAAGCTTTACCGCATGCACCGTAAAGGAGTGATCGTAAACGTAACTTTTATGCGAAGGAAAATTAAGGAGGGTTTTTAGGTGAGTTCTATACTGAGCAAAGGAAGGACGAGCGAAAGAAAAACGCTCTCGCAGGTAGGATGGGGAAGAGGTGCAGCGAAGAATGTTAAAAAGTAGACATAAAATCCTGGTGTTTCTGCGAAAATGTATTGGGAGCCACTTGCGGAGGTGAGAAATATGGTCTATTTTTTTAATACCAAAAATAAATCGAATGCTTAAGTTTTGCAGTCGCTCCAGTTTGTTTAAGATTTCTTCAGTGGCATCCAAATAGCAGACATCAGCATAGTCTATAAGGGGTTGAATAAGGGATTGTGATAGAGAGACTTTAGTTTTTGACGGCAAAATACCTTGTAAGTATTTAAGCGAATGAAAAGCACAGTGAACATTGTGACTAATCTCACTAACATCAGCGTGCAAACAAATTAAAGAAAAAAAATCTGTTTGGCTCCGCCCATGTCTGCTACCGATAATGATTGCTTGAGTCTCGGTGGGATTAATGAGTAAACCAAATGAATTCGCCGAATCCCTGATGCGCCGCAGGTTATCATTTACGGGAGCGATGGCTGAATTGGACTCTGTATATATAAGATGGTGGTAGAGCTGCAAATCGTCTGCATAGAGGTGAATGTTAGAAGTAATAACTGAAGTCACTGAGTTTATAAAGATAGAAAAAAGTAACGGAGAGAGAACACCACCCTGAGGCACACTAGTGTGCAATTCACATATGTCCGAAAGAATATGTTCAATACGATAGGAGTTAAACCACTTAATGGCCTCAGAAGAGAAGTTAATCGATTGGAATATTCCCGTAAGTAAATCAAAATCTACAGAGGAGAAGGCATTACTGAAGTCCAGTAGCACTAAGTGTTGGTTGCTTGTTTTCGATGGCCCATCGTGTATCGCCCGTAACTTTGACAAGTGTAGTAACAGTACTATGGTTGGGTCGAAAACCGGACTGTAAAGAACTATGAAAAGAGTTAGAATAAAAAAAACGTTGATAGTTGAGTGCGGACAATATATTCAAGAACTTTAGAAAGGAATGGTAAAATAGGAATTTGTCGAAAGTGAGATGGAGCAGATGGAGAAGAGACTTTAGGGATATAAATGACATGCGCTTGTTTCCATGTTGAAGGAAACGAGCAAGAGGACAAAGTATAATTGTAGATACGACGAGTAAGGACAGGTAGGATCACAGGAAGGATTAAATTTACCATTCTTGAACAAAGATTGTCAACACCAACGGATGTCGGAGAAATAGCTGCAATAGATTTTTTAACACTTTCCTGAGTTACATGAGAAAAGAAAAGAAGTACAAAGCGGTCTCGGCAAATTGGATAATAACAACAGGGTACGGGACTTAACACAAGTATCTAAAACTATAGGGGAAAGAGAGAAGTGTTTATTGATATCACTTAAGTCAATCCCCTCACGCGCTGCCACTCGAGACTTGCCAATCCCAATGGACCTAAGGAATTTCAACAGCTCAGCTGGGCTCCCATTGATGAGTGAGTCATGGAAGTAGTGTTTGCGTCTCTACACAGCCGATTGCAGCGATTACGCAATATCTTAAAAAATGACAAACTACGTTCAGACGGACGAAGTTTATACCTTTTCTTGGCTTTATCACGGGATGCCATAACTTTCTTAACGTCATTGTTATTGAGTGATATACCATTACATAGTGTTTAACCATTAGATAGTGTGTAACCATTACATAGATATAGTAAAAGGTTTTTACAAATCCAAGATTAAATAAACAACCAACAATTGCCCATTATATACGAGCTGAGGCGGTATTATTAACAACCTCTGCCAGACAAACTTCGGGATGCTTATATGTATATGCTATATTTTAATTGATTATGCTCACTCGATGAGAATGATGGAAGACATTTCAAAATAACAAGATAAAATAAGTAGTTAACTTTTACTTAAAAAAGTACAATTAGTATTACATATAATTTGTATCGCAATACTTAAGTAGTCTCGCAGCATCTGTCTTGTAAGTAATGTTACATCCAAATTAATGTATCACTGACATCATTAACATCAATTCTAGATTTATTAGGTACAACATTACCTTCATATATCGTTTTAATTTGCTTGATGACGAATAAATTTTCACGCTGCCTAACCTAGCTAGGTTAGTTAGGGTCTACCGTGAATCCGTGAAGTAGCGAGCTTCAGCTACAACTACTTAGTTGTTTCAATGTTGTTGTGTGTAGTTATTTCATTATATATAACGTGTATACAAGGTCACAACACTACTTATTATATTTCGATACTTTAGTACACTCCCACGATAGATAGTAGCAATGAAAGAATATGAGTATATATGAAATAAAGTACTGTACTCTTTTATATTATAAAACTTCTCAGATCGCACGTAACAGTACGTTATAACTCTATGACATAACGAGAAAGTTTGTGTTACCCGACGCGAGTACGCGCAACAAACAATACCGCAGATATAATAGTATTATGTATGTGCATAATTTTATATACGGACATTTCGGTGACGACAGCAAGATATATCGTTTAGTTTTCATTTAAGGTCGTGGCTGCAGTGGAGTAATGTTAGATTTATCTCGTAAATTAACAACGAGAAAATAAAATTTACACATTACCACCTAATATAGCGCTGGAACGACAACGTTACATAATTTAAAGCGTTCATAATGCGTTGATTACAATTAAAACGAACCCTTTTTTTATTTCTCTACGATGAGTTTATTGTTTTGTCTAGGTAAATAGTCGTTGAATGAATAAACATACCTGTCGATCGTAAATACGCACCATCAAAAACATGCTGTTTCCCACCTCGTTTTTGGCCGGAAACGTGTTAGTGTTACAAATATTTGTCATATAACCATGGACGGCAGAGACCACTTACCATCAGGTGACCCGAGTGCCTGTTTGCCTATTATTCATATAAACAGTAAAAAGAATCCTTGGTAGAGTCTTTTCTTTCTCTTGTTTATCTTAGTTGTTTCCTTTTCTCATAATCGCACTTTCTACACATATTTCATGGCTTTAACTCATGGTGATTTCAATTTAACATTAATTACAACAGAAGAAAAGAAGACCTAATTAAACTGCTCAAGAGTATTTTGAGTACTTTTACCGCTTATCCTGTTAGCTACATTTCCAATTATCCTAATATGCGTAGACAATAATTGCTCGTGTAGCTACGCCTTAAGGTAGATATCGAACCGTAGCGTCGTAGCGTCGTAGGAAAACTGTAGACTCCGAAGACGAATACGCTACGAACAGATAAGGACATTAATTATTATACGCGAATGAATCAGCGTTACTGTATCTAATACACAAAACTATGTTAATAATACATCTTCTTTTTTCGTTTTGGAGGTCTCTAGTGAATGATACTATATTTAAATGAATATTGTAGAGATATGCTCCAGGTATTTCCCTGTGTTTGGGAGAGTCTTTCTGGTTCTCTGGAATACCGTTCATTAATTTTTTTTGTACCTGATATCTGCATTTTAAGGTAACATCAGAACACCAAATATTTTGGTGATTCCTACAAAAATTGAGTAGACCTGGGATCTGGATTGGTCTTTTTCAGTTTTCAGATACACGATTTTGTTGCAGTGTCATCATGATTGTAGTTTATTAATTCAGCTTTAAGGAGAGTTTGAACAAATTAGAATTAAATTTCAGTTTAATTAGAAATTATTCGATCGGCTTTCTTGGAGCAGCTGACAACTTCTGACACCAACTGTTTGGGTAACTGGTTCAGATCCTTTAGAATCCAAGGTATACCTGTTCTTTATCAAGATTTAGCAATGGAAGTCTGAGGTTAACATCTGCGACTGTTCATATCATGTTTAATTTGAATTATTTTAAATATACACAAAAAATACAGAAAACAAAACATGTATAAAAGTTTGGATAGCGATAACGCCAGCCGATGTATTTCTGTTGTTAATATTTCCTTTCCTTTATGTTCTGTTTATTACATACGAACTCTAACTACTAGCTGTTTTAGAGTTTTGTGCTGCATCCACACAACTTTCATTCCCATACTTAACATTGGATGGTTCTTATCAAATTTTAGTCCAGGTTAATGAGATTTAGGTGATCTTAATTACAATGTGAATTAAAATGTAATATGTCTTCTCATTTCACTCACGTCTACAAGGTGATAAAACGATGGATGGCGGAAAACAAGGATGGCGGATTTTTATCGATACAGGGTATTTTATAAAATAATAACATAGCTATAACATGCGATTAATGAATTGAAATTTGATTGGTGGACAAAATAAACTACTCCTTAATTCGCGACTTGAAATATGTTTATAAATATAATGTTTACTATTAGGTTCAACTAAACAAATAAGATGTTCAATAAACTCTGTTAGAGTAGTAATGTTTTGTAACTCTGCAGTTTGCAAGCTGTACTAAATCTAAAACTATGTATATTACATGTGAATTATATGCATAAAAGAATTATCTTATCTTAAGAATAACAATTTTTGCATACAGTAGCAGGTAGCAAGTTGAATGATCCAGCAGGACAAAAACTACATTACCGGATAGTCAAAACAAGGGTGACCCAAAGCAAAAATCTTACCCACATCAAATGTGTAAAAGATATAACCGGGAAAGTGCTAAAGAAAGATGAAGCTATTAAAAAATGTGGATGATGTATTTCGAGGTTGTTGAATGTAAAGAATGATTGGAATGGTGTCTTGAATGTGGCAGAACAAATATAGAATTGATAAAGGAAGTATATATAGAGTCAGAGTATAAACCAAAAAATACGGTTAGAGGTATGAAACATGAAAAAACGGCCGGACCGGATGGTATACCAGCGGAAGTATGAAAAATTTTAAATGCGAATGGATACAAGTGGTTAGCTTTATTCTTTAAGAAACTCATAGACAAGGAGACTATTCCTTTGGAATAGAGTAGTAGTCACCTGGTACCTATTTTTAAGGGAAATGGGACGTCCAAAATTGCGATGGGTGCAGAGAAATAAAGCTGATAGCGCATTTGATAAAGATATGAGAGAAGATAATAGAGAAGCGGCTAAGGATCGAAACTGAAGTCACCCAAAACCAATTTGGATTTATGTTACGAAGAGGGACAACAGATGCCATGTTTGCCATTCGACGGTTAATGGAAAAGTACAGACCTGTTCATGAGAACTTGCATATGGTTTTTGCTGACCTCGAAAAGGCAGGCGATAGGGTACCTCAGGAGATCCTGTGGTAGGCAATGAACGAAAGAGGTGTGCCTGTGATACTTCACAATATATTTAATTCGTGCCATTTATTAAAACCCGGTCACCCGAGTGAGATCTGCTACTGAGGTGACGGACAGTTTCGGAGTAGTGGTTGGCTTGCAACAGAGATTGCCTTTAATCCTCTTCCTATTAGTTATGGGTGCTTTTATATCGGCCCAGCAGAGAAAGGTTGCCTGGCTTGAAAACCAGCAGAATCAAAATTGAATATTTGTTATGTAATTTTGGTAGTATCTCTGGTGCTGCCCGCATGTTATTAGATAGAGATGTAATACCAGCCTGCTCTGATGGGGAATATAAAACGACGCGTCAATGTAGGATTAAGGATGTAGACTTACAAGTCGATTATAAAACCAGTATTCATGTATGTCTCATAATGCCAGGCGGCTAAAGTGCATGAGAGAAGGGATGAAGACCATGTGACCAAAAAAGAGATTAATATGAATGTGGATGGATACAGAGCGAAAGGAAGGGCCAAAAAACGGAAAATGGATTCTATTAGGAGTGAAATGAATGTATTGGGAACTAAGAATAACAGGAAAGCAAGAAAAAGTTATACTGCGTCAAACCCGGATAATGGGATCAGGTAAGGCGAAGCTATCTTAATCATGAATTAAATCTCTGTTTTACTTGTATATTCGAGTAAATAAAAGATTTGAATGTCCAAATGGTTTCGACACGCATATCATTAGTGCTTCATCCCTGATCTACACAAACAACAGTATTTGATGTTCATAAACAATAGTGTTAAAAGGTATTGGAAGAGAATCTCCCTCAGTATAAGGCCACAATTTTCAGAGCATCTTATTCCTAAAATACCTTTTCCACAAAAACTTCAAATTTATCTGCTTTAGCCTCACGTGATCTTCTATTTCTATAAAAAAAGAAAGAGAGAGCTTTTAAGTTCCGGCACATTTTTTGCAATAAAATATATACGACATTTCTTATAGGTTGCGCTCAAAAATGTGTGGTATATCGCTTATTTTAAGGTCGTATTTTAACAATATTTTAAAATGTTACTGCTCCCACCGATTTTAAAAAAGGAAAGTCACACCACGTTGACAAGCCAACAACGATGTAGGTTATTAAGCTCATTTTTACCGGGAGCCTGTAAATATTTTCCTTTAGATGGTTTGTAATTCAAACGTGGTTGCTTAACGTAACTGCTTTTAGCTTTTCAGGAGGATTATATTTGCATCTTCATAGGTTCGATATTTTCACTATGTTATATAAAACAATATCTTTATCTGTATGTGTAACTGCGACAATCGTAAAAAATATTTTGTACGTTGCATTTTACTGAATTTACATTCAGTATTAGTAGTAGATTACTTGTCTTAAATTACACAGCTACAATAATTCACGAGGACCGCTTAACTGGTTCTGGTAAGCCAAGCGCTTGATAAAACCCTGTATAGGTTAGTATTTGTAAATATATAAAAACATGTGCTGCGAAGTGAATCGTGTTATACTACCGTCCCGTATAGCCTCATTCGTTGGTCAACATGGCGCACCATGACCAGGGTCGGTTGACGGTTGCTCAAGAATGCATGAAGCCGCTTACATCCCTAAAGTACATGATTGTTATTTAGAGTTATCTCCCTCTTTACGCTCGGTCCCTTCAGGCTGCAACGAACTACCGCCTTCTAAGGATTGCAAAAAAAAAATCAATGTTCACAAACCTGTATCCAAGGAGTAGGAATCGTCCCATCGTCCCTACCGAGTAAGATTTGATATATGAATTCTTACTCCACTAGTTAAATTTGGCATTTTGGGGCGGCCTAGAATACTCCCGCAATCCCACGGTAACAGAACAAGTTGTCGTAAAATGCGACAGAAGCCAGCTTGCTTGTTGGTAGAGCTTCGCGTAAGGTTTATATTATCAATATTATTATTAAGTTATTAATTTATCGGCGCCAAAGCCTTAACAAGCTTCCACATGACGTGTCAGTCACAAGTCGAATGTGTCAAAGTATCACATTACGTGCGAATTGAGGGTGAAAAATATAAGGTTTAGATCCTGACAATGATTGATTGGCCAGCGGCAGCAAAATTAGATTAGATTTAGTCAGACTAACGCAATAATAATAACACTAGTGGAATACAATGTAATAAATTATGGAATCCGGTTATTGTTGAGGAGACGAAAATTATCTTTGTGATGAATCCGTGTATTATTAATAGCAATCCTGAAATGTTTTTGTTAATGTTCATGAGCCGGTTAACAGGGGTCTACTGGTTCTATCATGGCAACCAGGTCATCGCCAACATATCCATGAGGTTCTAGATATTATTGATTAAAATGTGTAACTAATGTGGCCCGTACGCTCATTACGTAGATAATTAAATATATTTTGATGACGATTAGTTTACGTCATCAGATCCACTTTGATCTATCTGTATTTTGAAAATAAATTATCTTCATAACAAACAAACAAACATACATAAATACATAAACAAATTCTATCGTACTATCAGTCGAGTGTTATTCACGTGTTACAACCCTGATAGTAAGGAACGATGATATGAAAACATAGTAATAGATAGAAGTAGTGTTAAATTTTGGTACTTACGATCATAGAGTCACAGTCAATGATGCGTGGATGATATTCCTAAGTTTTCTTGTCTTTTTCGTCCCTATTATCGCCTAATCAACCCATCACAACTAAGCATTCTAAAAGTTGTTCCAACTTTGGACCCTTATAAGTTTGTTTGAGCAACTACCAAATATAGTATATTTATCTCTTTCACATTCACTCAACTGTTTAAAGATAAAAGGTAACAAAGGAAAATTAAAGAAAGGCGAAAAGTCACGCAATTTATGTTTCAGAGGACAAAGGAATCCTTTGTTAGAATTACGTTGATGAAGTTGGGATAATCAAATTTTCGACGAATAATCTATTCTAGTATTAATCCCAGTCAAATAAAATTTAAATAAATTTTGTTTGTAATATTCTCAACATAAAGAGTGAACTCAATAAAAACGTTTTCAATGTTTTGAACGTACCTGACATTATGAGAAATTCACAACTAAATTTCAGCGGAAAAACCAACGTTATTATAACGTTAATTATGCATTTTTGATAAGTCCTTGTTAAACAATAAATCATGATACATTTATATAAATTATATATATATATATATATATGACTGTCTCTATTCTGGTATGTATGAATTTTAGAAACAAAATTATACATGTTTCATAGTTACATATTTTAATTATTTTTTTATTGAATATTTTGTATTTTTATGAAAGTTTAGAGATTTCGTAAATTATCGATGTAGATTTATTTATAATAAAGAAGCGAGCCTCTCCGACTTCCTGCAAGTTGAAAGATATATGACATGTCTTTTCAGAATAATGTATTTTTCAAATGGTAAAACAAATTTTCAAATTATTACCTTCCACATTTACACAAAGCCACGTAAATCGCACACTCTCTTTATAGTAGTACCTACTAGCGATCGGCCTCGACTTTCTTCTTATCGAAAAATCACTAATTTACATTATATATATATAGCCTATGTCCATCCAGAATAATGTACCTGTCAAGTGGTGAAAGAATTTATGAAATAGGTTCCGGAGATTACACTCAGCACACACACAAACTTCGCACTCTCTTTATAATATTAGTATAGATAATTGAATAGTATCAGTTATTTTGTAGTAAACTATTATTTCCATTCAATTAGTACTAGTACTTTGGAACAATCCACGTACGATGAAATAATACAGTTAGATATGAGTTTAACCGTTGTATACTCGACTTACCCTGATAATGCGCAATTTCAGGGAGAAATAAACGTTGATACTGGTAAATACATATTTTTATTTATATATTTTATTCCATTTATTTCATTATAATTACACACAATAAATTTACAGGAAACAAAATGTGTATGTAAGACACTGCTTATTTATATTCAAAAATTTCTTCCAATAGGCCCCAATTTATTTATTTATTAAACATGTATATTTGCACTCGTTTCTCCTAGAACAATGCACTGTTATAATTGTACATTGTTCTTGCAAATTATTATTGTAAAAACTAGTGCTAACTTAATTTCAATCATGTTTCCAAAGATATGATACTGAATATCGCAAATCATATTCACCTATGGCTGCACCCTTTTACCAGCCATCCTTGAATTGAATCTTAACGCCTTATTAGAACTCCCTAGCAATCATACCTTTTGCACGCTAAATAATGCTTTACGGAAGCAATAGCATGTTGGAATGGAATAGCTCCGTTTTTGTAATTAACCATAAATGAGCACACCGGCCACTTAACGATAAGTGGGCAAGGGTGGAGCCCTTGGACATTTGGCAATCTAAAGTTGTTAAATGTGAAGCGTAAACCCCGTTTGTTATTAAGAAGTTTGTTAAGAAGGGTATATTATGCATTAGTACTTATCATCGGAATTAAACTGGGTAGTATAGAGGTACTTCCAATAGCAGAAACCTGGTTTGTCACTAGGGTTTCAAGAGCAAGGATTTTTTTCTGAATTAAGAATTTATAAAGCCCCTTACAAAACTTTCCAAATAAATCAAAAACCTTACAAAACAAAAAAGCCTCTAAAGCTTCCTAATTTTAAGGTACAAATAACATTAGAGGAAGGTGCAAGTATAGTACCACTACACGCAAATGACATCAGAGGCACAAAGGATTTATATGGTTTTATTTATATTAGGCATCAAAAGCAAATATTCATGCTCATGCATGTTGCATCAGGCGCTACGACGCTGAACAGGCAACGTAATTTCCTCTATAAGGACGTCCCCGTAACAAGCTTTGCGGGCTTTTGTACGGAAAATCGGAAATCTTCATATTTGTTCGTACACCTGCATATAACACACATCTGAACTTAGATTTACTAAATTATCTACTGTCGGTATTTTAAAGCAGAGTATATTTTAAATAGAGTAAACTATTCTCGAGTTCGTCAACTCGCACTTCAACTAGTAAACATTTTATTTTCCTGAGTTCGATTTTAAATGATTGCTCATAATAGTCCAGCAGGCGTCATATTGCTGCAATACTTTTTACCGTTTTCGTTCTTAAAGTCATTTTTACAACTTAAATTATCTGGTAATCAGGATTTATGTAGAAATATCAGTCGTTATAGGTGAACGAACATTTATTTAAATATACGGAAATAAAATCCGGAATACAGAATGATAACATAACTACCAAATTTCCAAGTATATTATAATAATTGCCATTATGATAAATTTTGCAACAAATCGAATATTTTTACATGTATTTTCTATAGTTTCAAGTTTTGTGGAGTTTCGAGCTTACGGGTAAAACCTGTTTTCAAATGTCCTGTGTTTAAATGTTAAAACAGTTTCGTCTGCCCTATTGGAATTCTCGCACATTTCGAAACACCAATCTAAAGAAATGGCGATACTTTTTATTTTTATTTTATAACATAATGTATGCCTACAAAGAACCGTGCACAATAGACATCTAGGTCATGAAACACCAATTGAATTTTTAAATTTTCGGTTCTGATCTGTTGTTGTCTTATAGTTTTTATTTAATACATATAATATCCTTATCTTCCCTACTGGTAATTAATTGTGGACATGTTAAATTAATTATTGGTTCAATGCTGCAATGTCGTAAAATAACCGCAAACTATTGGCCTAATATATTATAACGTAGTAATCCAAATAAGTTTTCGTATCATTATGTATATTAAGTATGTATTGTGTTCCTCAATCTCATGTCATCCTAAGACTTGAAGACGGACAAGCATACATAACATGGGAAAAAATTATGTACTAATATTTACAGTAGTATAATGACGAAAAATGTGACCGGGTTGAGTCACGAACCACGTAAAAATTCATAAATAATCAAATAACGGTAATAATTACCGTTTCATCAGATAATGTTCTTTAAAATCATAACATACCATTATAACATTCTATAAAAAATACATCATCGTGTGTTACATACATTGCATCATGGAATTCACTCTGACATTTTTTCCATTAAGCCATAAGAACTCCGAAAACTATTTTAATTCATAATTCCCAATAGAATACCTGATACGGTATTGGTCCCTTGTGGAATCAAACGAAGCAATTTCGCACGGCGTACGGAAATTATTGCACGGCAAGTTACATTGGAGGTTTGGTTAATTCTTTTCTGCCCCTGGGACGTTATCAAATTTACAATGGTCCGATTTCTGTAGAATATTCTGTTCGAAGCGAAAACCACATCGTATCGCAACGTTAGTGTCGAATAATACTAAGAAATGCAAGTGTAAGAACAATTTTTTACTTTAAGTTATAAGACAACGTGTAAACGTGTGGAGATAAAGGTGATAGACTTAAAATGAAGAGATTTTTTTTCATTCTTGTTCTGTTAATGAAATTTCTGAGAAAAATCTGATGTTTATTTATTCATACCTAACATTACGAGAAATAACTCACGATGGTAAAGTGTATACTACACTTCGTTAAAAAAGGAACTTAAGCCTCCAATAGTAACATTGGATGCGATTCATAAGCGGCGAACCCGACTTTAAATGAAAAGCTTAAACAAAAATTTTATACCTCCTATTAAAGTATGTTCATAAAAATTTAATCTTTTTCCATTTTTGAATATTAAAGCTTAATGCAGCACTCCTTTCGGGACAAAGAACGTCGATGGTATTCACCGTATCACAAAAATCTTATTGTAGTAATTCTCTAAATAAATAACAGGCAATAAATTTCTGGAGAGGTAGAATTAATCGTACAAATACAGCGCTACGTCGGGACCCCAGCGCTCGCCCGAGGCGACGCCGCTCTCGTTTTTGAGAACTAATTACTTACGTACACTCCGTAACAACAAATTAAAATTACTAAGCTTTTTCCCACAGGTGTCGCCACTCTTTTGCATCCTGGAATTAACAAACTCAGAGAGAAACAACGTTTGACTGTACTTTTTACCCTTTGAGTAAAGTTTTTGTTTTTAATTAAACCGGTTAACGATCTAGCAACCTAAAACTGATCACGGCAATACATGGCCATTCGTAGCACCACAAGGCTCATCCACATATCTCCGGCCGAGCAGGACACGCTTCTTGGAGAACTCTTATGTGGCATGGCTTTTCCTTAACGCCTAAGTTGCTGAGATCCTACCATATGTATGTATATGAAATGATAAATATCTACGCGATATTTACGGTAGAAGAATAATAATAGCTATGATGATAATGTGATTTATGAATATTTATGTTTCACTTGAACCAAAATATGGAATTTATATGGAAATTATTGGCATTATAATGACCACTTAGTGACAGTAACTGTCAGCTGTCGTTCCGGTGGGAGACCCACACTTATTTCGATATCGGTCAATCATTCATCAAAATTTTATATGACATATTTATGACATACACATTTATATTTCATACATATCTTTTATACACATAATAAAATTTTAACTGACCGCTCTCTGTACATAGGTGATATATGAGAAAAACTATTATTAGGAGCCTTTATTATTATTATTATTAAATTTTGTCCGTTTGTGCGCGTTAATCTCTGAACCAGTATAACCGATTTCGTTATGGTTTACACTAATGTATTGAAGTAAGTATTACTTAATATTTAAAGTTTATTTCTTTTTAATCCGTCCCTAAATAAAAAGTTATAAATTAGTCTAAAACAATGCAGGTGATTTTTGTCAACGTAAGGCGTAGTTTCGCTGAATCGAAGCGAGAGCAGTTTATGAGTATTTAAAATTAAATCGGCAACCCACCTTTTATTGTTATTATTTAAAGTAATCATCAAAAGTAACATGTCCGATAAATGAGAAGGTGGAGGGTTAAATTTAACCGAAATCTCTGTTCAATTGTCACTTCCGCCGTTGCAGTCTCTTGTTGTATGCCACAAATCTTAATTGCAAATTTTTCTTTTGTATAACCAAGCAGTCGTTTCAAACCAACGAGCCAGTTGAAACTACGTAGTTTTATGTGTTCCTCTATTTTGAAGTAAAGTGTACATAAACCTTACTCGAATTCCATACTTTTACGTCTACGGTCTGCAAAAAGATAAAAAACATTTAAGTATATTTGCGCCAACATTGTTACGTGACCAGACAATCAAATATTTGCGTCGTTGTTCAACAAGTGACGGAAACGTGAAATATTAAAATGAATCACACGAATTAAAATGAATACCCGAGCCTCAGGTGACTGCCGTTACTTACGTATGTGAAACCAAATATGTTTTCTTTTCGAACTTGGATTCATTCGCCATCATCGAAAAATATTGTCTAGAAAGTCAAATTGAACTAACCATGGACTATAAAAAAGAGATATAGTCTTTCAAAATAATATACAATTGCCTTAACCTACAATTGTTACTGTGTCCTAACATCGAGGCCATTGTTCACCATGTCGAGCAGGCGTGAATTGCCCCACTCCGAGAATATTTTGGAGAGCTCGGGTAGGTATGCAAATTCCCTCACGATAGTTTCCTATACACAAGCAAATACAATAAATTTCTAACTTTTAAAATTTGTGCTGCGTGTACTTCAATGGTACGCTAACATGTCATTACGACTAGAATGTGATTACCCTCTTAATACATACATGGTAATAACACTTCACAAATTCAATACTATATGTGTAAATACACCTATGCACGGTATTTTTTGCTTCTGCTACCGTTGCGAAAAAAATCTTTAAAATTAATCATAAGAAAAGGCAAAAAAAACTCCTTAGCATATCTTTCAAAAATAAAATACTTGCTGGATTTATTTATTTCAGGAATTTTAAATATCAGTAATATTAAACATACGTTATGCATACAAACCTATGTTCTAATCTTAAATATAATAACAAATTTATTGTGTTAGAAAACCATCGTGAAGAAATTTTAATTCATGAGAGTGCTTTATATATATATTTTTTTAAATTTACCGCATTTAGCGAGGGTGTTTTATTGTTTGAATCCGACACATTCCAAGTGGATACACAGCAGAGACGTAGTTTAAACCTACGATGAAGCAGAGTCAATATTACCACTGTAATCAAAAGTCGTTATTTTAATGATTGTCTACAATTAATGAAGAGAATTTTCGTCCACTGGGGATACTCGTGGGTCACGGACGACGCGGAAACACAATCAAGCACGGTGCCGCAATGAGAAAATACTGTTGTTTTAAATTATTTAAAAACAGCCGTTGTGACCTCCGTGTCGGAACGTGTAGTAAATATTTTCATTGTACTGCGGTCCAGTGTTGAGAATGGCTCTTAATTAATGTTACGACGGTAATTTTGATAGGTGGTGAAACTATACTTTCCGGGTGGGACTGTTGCGACAATTAATAATTATGTGGTCTTACAATTAGCTTGGGACAACTGTATGTAGATACATCTGCAACTGGAATAGTTACTATAATTACTTGTCAATTACCAGCAGACATATTCATGATTCGCTGGTTTCTGAGCGTTTTCGTGTATCACAGGGCATGTTAAATCACGTCAAAAGCCAGTAGCGTAGTAAGTACTTCCGCTAATAGAATACCTTCACCTGGGCCAATAATGGATTGAGTTAGGGTTGCTGCGGGCGTTTTTGTTTAATGGAAAGCCAGTAAAATTGATGGTCCTCCGATTCGTTTTCGGTTGGCACCGTGTCGGTTAATCCATGTTGGAAGCCTAAGAACTGCCAAGAATTGGTTAGATATTAACCACTCACTTGGCAATTAACTACTTAAGGGTGTAAGTGACTCCATTCATCCTTCACCGAAGCAGACCTCCCGTGCTCGCGGCGCACCGTACTAAACATCATACAAGGCAATAATTCCTAGTTCCTTTGTTACAGCTCGCCGAGCTCATTATTACCCAGCGTAATCTCGCAGCACAAATGCATGGTGGTAAGATTTTTTAAGTAGATGACTCCGGGATCTCCGTAGGAACGCAGCCGGACTCGTCTGAGCACGGTGCCCTGTCGGGCTTTACCCGGGAGGGACAACATGTCCCGCGCCGCACTATCCGATCTTACTTTGAACATGTCTAACCTGCCTTTTTATTCCTATAGCAATTTCATTGAATCTACTCACATTTAACATAAGCGCTTTAATGAAATAAACACCTGGAGCTTAAAATGAGTTATAACAAAATACAACATGAAGGAAATCAACGGAAAATGAGGTAAATGGCGTCTGGCTTCCTCTCGGAACTATGAAACAAAACAGGGAAATGCATCCTTTGAAACGCATGAAGGTGCAAGACCGCTGGGTTTTCATGTATATCTTCCCGAGTAGCACATACACGCTTCCACAAGGTAGGACACAAAAACATTTCTTGACGACATAAACAATATGTCTACTAATACTAAACATTATCTCTATTACATCATTACAAACTCGCAAGGAGCGATTTTACAAAGTCAGAAATATATTATTCAGGAACAACATACTACCAGGAAATTCCTGTGTAATTCAGGAAAACAACGACATTTTAACAATTTTCTTATTAACTCAAGCCGTCAAGGGATTAGGTAAAATAATGTGTCCAAAGGGACTAAAGCAAATATTTGGGTTCCAACCGAAGCGGATATGGACCAGCATTTGAAAATGTTACAACATTACCTCGGATTTTTTAATAGATTCAAGAGTACTACCCTCAATAGATAATTTGAGTTTTCGATTCGCGTAAGACACATTTATCATGGCTGGTCAGTTGAGTGTTCAACAAACCAGTTTTGAATGTTGACTGCGAAAAAATCATGACAAAGTCTGATTTAACAGTGTTGCAAAATACGTTAGCGTGCAAACTCATATACCAACGGCACATTCATACGGGCTACATTTTGCAGTCAACCTTAACTGCGTTGACAATATAGACTTGCTGCAATGTAGCAACAACGCTAGTACCAGGCATACATTAGCCATATTAATTGTAGCACCCAAACTTTTGATATTATTAATTTTTTATGCGTGTCCGTGTAACATTGATGAGCATGCACGTGCGTATGCGTATGTATCTTATATAGTTTAACATTTTAAACATTTCACATCCAGAAAAGTATGAATTTTTTGATTTTAATACACAAATTTTTACGTGCTATAATCATATGATACGACTTGTGCTACTCTGTATCGACATAGAATGTCACAGTTTCTGTACTGCATATGGTCTTCAATATTGATTGAGTTACAAATCTAGTACTTTAGTACTTATATACTATATTATATATTAACACATTTACTATATTGTCAGTTACTAATATATAATGTACTGATTATTTTGTAAATACATTTATGCACGTCACATTTTGCTTCTACTATCGTTTCGAAAAGTTGCTTTAACATTGAAGGGAATAAACGGCGAAAGAAATAGCAAATGTTGCAATTTCAAAGTAAATTTTTACTTTGTTATTTCCAGATGTCTTTGTTACACATAAACATAAAATGTCACATAAATGAACACTAAATCTTTTGAAGGTGCTGCCTATTTCTCTGATATATTATGAACAAAAAGATGGTGGAATTTCTTCTTAAATTGGACGTAGAGTCTGATAAATTGGTTAGCATATGAAGACCGCAGACCGGTTTACGCTTTTAATAATATTGTCAATAATGACATTTTGTTTAATTTATTTTTATAATGAAACACACAGGTACATTAAAGTTTACATAAAAATCGTGGTGACGTAGAATCCACGCTTCCTGCTTGTTGGATCGCCGATCAGACGTATCGTAGACGGCACTAACTCCGGTAACCTAGCTTTATGATGTCTCAATACTCATACAGCTAGATAACCAAAGAAAGAAGCCAATCTACATGATTTCTTTCTTCTTACTTGTTCAAGATTCTTCTTCGTTGTTCCTTTCTTCTTTATTTACATATAAAGTCTATCGTCAATTAAATCGGAACTAAAAGTGAGGAAACTGAGTTACTAAAAAAGCTTAATTAGTTTAACAAATGAAAAAGAATTTTCTTCATAACAGTGAAATTTAAAATAGATCTATGTCTACTTCATTACCGGTTCTCTAAAATTTTAATTTAATACAAATTAAAATAGAGGCTGATTATATTAACAAATTTAACACCAAACTGAAAGAACGTAAGAGCTAATTTCTTGCGATCTATTCATCTTTCCTGCCCTTCTCTGCACTTTCACCAATGGACAGGCAGTAGACCGCTGACGTGCGGCACAATAGGTGGCCACCCAGAGCTCGGCAAATCACCTGAAATACAGAAAAAAAAACATCAAACGAAGGTAACACCTTGAATAATATTTTAAATATGACGTTTTACAAGGACAAAGACTTCGCCAAAATATTTAAGACATCTTCGAATTTCGACCCCAATTCTTCGGTAAATAAGGAATTTGGACATTGCTAAAGCGTGTTTTAACGAAGCTTATTTTAATTACAGAGAATGGCAAATATAATAGATGAATAGCCTGTTTTTGTACTAAGGCACTTGCTGCACTAGACTACTTTTCAGCGTCCTCTCATTGATAAACGACGAAAGTTACGAAGAAATGAATTGTGATGATGATTTTACTGAAAACAATGATGCCGATGGTAATGATTCCGATGTTAATGAAGGTAATGATAATATAATGAAATGTACACCAGTTGGCTTCTTTAGAAGCAATCGCTGTAAGGTCTAACAAGACATATATGATGTAAAAGATAATAATTAAGAACTAGACCAATTTTTGACACGAATAAGGAAGGAATTTAAAGCTGGTTGTATTTAATGGATATATTGACACACCACTAAAGACATACCCCACAATTTTCACTACAGTCAACCAGGTGCTTTTAAGCAAAATATATTATAATCGTGTAACGATTAGACTGTCACTTTGTTCGTGGTTTATACCACCCACTTTAATCCTTGTGCTTGTGCATCATGGTACTAGGGAATTTTACCGCTTGGCTGGCTAGCATCTTTCTTTGAAATCAACCATATTTTTTAAGTCTTTGTATTGCTATCAAATAACCAACAATAAGCGAAATTCTTGCAGCCTTGATATTAAGAATATCCAAGAGTAGTGTGACTATTTACCATCAGGTGGTCCGACTGCTCGTTTTTCAGCTATTGAGCTTGTAAGGCGACATTGTATCCTTAGCTTTAGCGTTAACTTACCAAAAAAACTCATGCAATGCGCTGTTGAACATCTTATAATTAGGAAAACGTTCTCCTAGTGTTGAATCACCCTTAAGACCAACGTGATCTTATTTTAACAAAGTTATCTTACTTACAAAGTTATTAAGAAAATTTGGTCGACAAAAAAAACGAAGGTCCTGGGAAACACGATCGCGAAATTAATGGAACAGGACAAAGCAACTCTGTTTTCATAGGCATTTTATGTCTACGAGTGTATTTTCTTTTTATAGCTTGTTATTGTGAAAATTTCCAATTACAGGTTTTAGAATTTTCGGTGGTTTAGTTTATTCGGTGGGCGGACCAGTGAAAAATGTTTTTAAATAACGTTTTAAATACAAAGCTATTATTATTTTCTTGAATAAAATCACAAAATATTTATTTATTATAATTCGTTTATCGCTTTTTAAGAAATATGAATTCAGAGTACTCTGTCTATACGCTTGTTTTAAGTTCCCGCCGAATTGCAACAATGACACATCTTAGAGAATTGATTGGTATACGACAGAATATCGGAAAGTGATATCATTATAATAATGTAACTAAATACAAAACAATTTGCTTCCTCAATACATCGATTTTATACATTTTACAACTTTTTGACCAACCATAAACCAATATATAATTCAGCCGCATATGTATTTTCCCAAAAGTGATTTCTATTCGCTTATACGAGTAAAAACCATTCACATTCACTTATATACTTCTTCTAATATAATTTAGCACACTTATACTTAGCACAAAGAATATTAACACACTCATATACATCTCATGTTTTAAAATCAAATGTAAATAACAAAATAATAGAATAATAATGTTGTTAACAAACTCAAACGACTTTCTTAGAAGACACTTATTGTGACATTCTGTTGGTGATCTGCGCATCTACGAGTATGTTTGATTAATATAGTTATATTTAAAGACGGTACAACTAAAAGCAATACGAATGTATTATTAAACGTAGCAGAATTCATTGTGATTGGGACCAAAGGTCGAAAGCGTAAGCAATTTGCTGTATATAATCAATCTTAAGCGGTCCATAGTGAATATATCTTTATTTGGACAATTGCACAGTTATTTTATAAGTACATTTCAGAGCCATTTGCCTAATAGGAGTAGAGTATAGGGAGAAATAACAGACCAGAACGAGAAAACAAACAAATGTTTCTCAGGACTTGGATATTTGTAATGTTTGACTGGTCTATCATGGCACCTTTCACTAAGGGAATTCTATTAGGATGGTGTGAGTACGCGAACTTCAATTATTATATTTCACCCATCCATTTGAGAACAGTAATGCATTTGTAACATTTTTCCGACACAATTATACATGAGGTACCGTCGCCGCTCGTTGGAACCCCTAACATTAAACTGGATGCCGGTCTGTTACATTTCAGAATCAAAAATCACATCACTAATTAAGTAATGATTAGATTTGTTGAAGAGCATTTACTAACGAAGAAATAGACGGGATATTTAATGGTTAATTGCCGTAAGAATATGAATAATACCATAGATTCCAAAATACAACGAATACAGAATTCCAAAATACAGAGAAAAACTAACGATCCACCGTGGCTTCGCTTTGAAAAAATCCGTGGGAACAGACCGAAACCCAGGATCCAACATATTAATCCATATTATAAATTCCAAATATACTAAGAATTATCTAAATATATTCCAGTGTTTTACGTAATATAAAAAATTTACCTCTGTAACGATAACAAAGCCTATCTGCATCAAATTGTTAAAAATATATATATATATATAACTATAATCTTTGCATCGCTGCAAAAAAAAATACCTTAGGCTTAGAAAAAGCACCTACATTGTTTTAGGGTTGGGGTTTTCTCATTCTGAAATTAGAAATACATATATTAATTCATAACTTTTTATTTATGGAGGAATTGAAATGAGACGAACTATAAATGTTAAGTGATGCTTACTGCAATATATTAGTGAAAACTATAACGAAATCGCTTAAGCCTTTTCTGAGATTAGCGCGCACAAACGTACAGACAAGCAGACAAAAAACCTAGTAATTATTGTTTTGGGTTCTTTTGCGTTAATAAAGGCCCATAATAGTAGTTTTTCTCATATATC
>DWPT01000892.1:0-21020 GCA_018251895.1 Agathymus mariae mariae
CATTAATTAACTCCCGTTGCTTTTCTAGCACCGAGAGTACAATACAAAATTAGGACAAATAACTGAGGCACAATAACTAAATATTTATCGGTCACATGGCTGTCCCGGACGGGGATCGAACACAGAGCCCACAATGAAAGATGTGTAATGATTAGATTTTATACTTATATATATATATATATATATTAGTTGTGACGGGTACACACGGTTGGATCGAAATATCAATTAAAATAATAAAATTAAAACACAACATTAAAATAGAGAGTACCAGCAACAGTTCTAAAAAAAATACGGATTTTTAGATTCACACGTACAAGTCGTCATTGAAGATTTTAATTAACGGAAGCTACCAACCCATATAGAGATCAGTATACAGTACACGAATACATATCGGCATTCGTATCAATCGACTGGTATAAGCGAGGTGATTCTGTAATCTCACAAATTAAACTCACTGTTGATTTCGCCGTAAGTTCGTTATTACTTATATAAAGTACTGTTGTTAATTTAAGTGATTTAAACATAATAAAATATATTAATTGTAATAAATTTAATAATAATAAATTAGGGTAATTTTATTATAAATAATATTATACATTATAAATATATAATTATAATGACCTCACAGCGGAATCAGCTGTAAATTTAATGTGGAGATTACAGATTTATCGCGCAAGAGAACTTTAAGTAAATATTCTTTTATATTTTAATCGTTTAAACCTATAAATGTAACAATAAAGGAAATCATCAGGTGCTGTCATTGTGTTAAGCTTCTTTCAATTTGTGATCTTCGACCAACCAATGAACACTACATTGCCTTTTACTTATGTTGGTAATTTTTAAGTAGGTGCTAAAATTTTCTATTCTATTTATATCAATAAATAATATAAAATATATGTATTCTTACCTTCCATCGTGTTAGGTAAGGAACGCATCAGCAAAACGAAAACAGTTCGAACTCACTCTATAACACCGGGACAAACACTATAACAACCTAACAAAATTCATTCATAAACTACGCATAAAACACTTCAACGAAAACTTTTAAAATTGGAACTCCATTCATAAAGCGGCATTCACATCGCACAAATTCTTCGACTCGGCGCGGTCTATTCCGTATTTCGAACACGGAATGCTACGTACGCGCACGGTGCGGTGCGGAAGCGAACTAACCGAGGCGACGATATCCTACAGGACGTGCCGCGTTACGCTATATGGATCGATATTTACATAGTGCTTTTAATATACCGCTGACTTGTTTATTTTTATCTTTATGACAGAGATTGCACTTGGGTGTGTGATCATCGTAGCCTTGCGTTCTCAGAGGAGATTCCGTGAAATAAAATCTGATTAAGACGGTAAATGTAACAGAAACAGCTTTTTAAGATCGTATCATGCGGTGATTTTTTTGTTATAATTAAGTAAATAATAAACTCTTAAACACGCCTAATCTTTAACATAAAATTAGCGCGTGATCCACATAATAGTGAAAACTAGTTATGCTTTATTAAATGTTTGTATGACATAAAGAGCCTTTTTTAATTCTATTAGACTTTTATTCTTACAAATTATAATATGCAGAAAAACACGGTACTAAAATGTTATGTTGTGACTTTAATCGTTACTGAGTTTCCATCTGAGGGTGAACTAAAACATATGTATTTCAGTAGTATATGCTTTGTTAGTCTTGTTTCGTCCATTAATCTTACGGAGAACACAAATCCCTGAAGTCCGTATTAGTCGAGGAGTCATATTCTATGAATCACATTTTATACCAACAGACACTGTACAACTAAAGGTAAACAACACAGCTTTCACAAAGGAAATTAAAGAGAAGAAAAGTACAGAAACTATCAATTATAACAATCCTAATGAAATTTAAAGCACGCTGAATATTATAGTAACGTTAGGCGACAAGGAACAAGAAAATTTAATAAAAACGGAAACGAACAGAAATAGCGATTCAACATTGAATAACATGGCGACAATCTCAATACTTAGACACACAAATCATAAGACCTTTGAAAGAGATAATTTTACTGTTTTATTGGACTTCGTCGCGCCGGATCTTCTGAACCCATTTATAGGTTTAGGGCTGTGACGCATCTTGGACTTGGTCCAGAATTAAACTTGCGGACATACACCGCTAAGGCGTCGTGAACAGTGAATAAATTTTTATTCACATCGATTTTATATTGCTGCATTTTTTTCAGTTATTACACGGTAAACGAACGAGTGACCTTACATAAATTTTTCAATGCCTTCCATGGATATCAAGACAAAGGGGATGAATCCGCATGTTGACTGACGGCTGAGTGGTGTCGATTTAAAATGGGATATCGGGCCCAGCAATATCCAAGATGAGGATCCTCGCGCCGTTTACTCATGTAGTGATTAACAGTAAGCACCACGAGCAGGTGAGTTACACTCAGTCTCGAAAATGGAAGAAGCCCCTTGTGAATAAAATGAAAATAATATTATGAATGGTGTATTGGATTCCTAAATGAATAAATTTACCTACTTCGAGCTAATATCAATAATAATAAGGACAGTAAAATTTATGCAAAATTCCACTATTTCAGTGGAATCTATACTAATATTATAAAAAGAGAGTGTGAATTTTGGGACTGTGTATATGCATAAGATAATTTTCAGGACCATGGCATATAATTGAAAAAGTGTTTTAGCATTTGAAAGAGATTCCCAATGGACATAGGCATAAATTGGCTAGTGTCATAATAATATTCACTTTGTGTTGTAGAAAATATTCGGAAAGTAACTCGAATCTTATCACAAAGCACGTATTTTAAAGTTCTATAGCTTTTTACGATGTCATAAGAGGCACACATTTCTAGGAAACTGGAGCACGCTCATTGTGCTTTTCAGTAAATGCAAAACTTATTGCGCTAGATGTTCCGGCTCTAATGAGCGCCCTTACCTCGCTGCAACTTGTGTAGTGACGTGAACTGAATTAAGTTTTAAAAATTCCTTTATGTATTTTAGAGTCGTGCAGTTTTTTGTTTCTTGTCGACAAACAATGAGACGAGACACCTGATTATAAATGATCAGCGTCGCCTATATAGGTTTCAGTTATACAAAAGGCATCACCGCAGTGTTGCCTATTGTGTTAATGAAGTCTTTTATCCGGTAGTAATAAGAAAACAGGGTATAAAATCAACAAAATATTATTTATTATCAGGTATCATACGAAATAAATTCGAAGAATTAAGATGAATTTTCAACCTTAGAGATCATTACTTTAAAACATTTTATTTTCTTTAAACAAATAGCCATTTTAAATAAATAAAATTACTATGATAACTCCATGCAAAAATTTCAATCCAATAAGTTTGTCATATCCGTCTTTTGTCCAATTGCGATGTAATCTGCTGAAAGTGAAATGCGAAGTTTAATATTAATAAATCACAGTATGAAACGCTAATAGAGTCCGTGACCTACGTTTCCTTGAACTGATGTTTTGTTTGCGTTAGCCCTTGAACATATGCCAATTCCTACGTAGACTATTAATCTAACAAATAAACCTAGACTTAAAATAATTTAACACTTATATACGATACTAGAACTTATTCTATCCTATTATATTTGGGTTACAGTTTAACATTGAATCATTTAATGTTAGGCAACGTTTAACAGCATCGAATCTCGACGACCCTTGATCTATTCCGAAGTTTTGATTTAACTGAACCCTCCAATAATTTACATTGGAGTGACGTATCTCCAAAGCTGAGTTGATAATAGAAATTATAATTGTCTAGCATTAATTTATCTTATGTATAAAAAAAAAAATTGTCCTACAGTGGATTATTTATGGTTTGCCATCAACAATAACTCACTGCCAAGGATACAACACTACATCCGTCATCAACGTATTGAAAACTGCGAAATTTCAATACGATTATTTTTGCCAAATGGTAAAAATCGCCGGTGATTCATTTTACCGACTATTCAGTCGTCTTTGATAGTGCGGGTATATACTTTTCTTTTTATTTATTTTATTTAACTCAAAAGCGGACCTGGAGCAAGATAGATTGCTCTCATAGGATCAATAGAGTTGGAATGAATCCAGAATTGATGTTCTGTGAAATGCTATCAATGCGGTAGAATTGAAGTTTTTTTAGTTGAGTTTATTCTTTAATCTCCTTTTATACATATGTATTTATATATTTAACAAGCCGCTAGCACTAGTTTTTGAATATTATAAGTAGGCAATTGCGTAGTACTTTTAATATTTTTTTAGCCTTAATAGGTGTCTTGTGTCAATAGCTGACCACAGATTTATACCGCTGTTAACTGGTCTCCGCCATGTGTGGACTTTAAGGATAAGAGTAACAAACGCGTTGCCGATCAAAAAGGAATTGTTGAACCCGGCATCTTAACTGTCACTTAAAATTGGAAATCAAAACACCGGAAATAATTTTTCATTGATTTCGGTTGGACTGTCAGGTACATAAGTAAAAAATTTCAAAGAGTAGGTACCGTCGGGCTAACATTGGGCAGTACAAAGCCTCGATACATACATCCTAACTTTACTTTAATCTTACATTTTTCTTTGTTTAGTAGTGTACCACGAGTAGAAATAAGCTTGAACACAAGCATGAACGAAGCCTTACATCTCATACAGTGCTTTTGAATTTACAAATAGGTAATGAAAAAATTTGTAATACTTATTAATTAATTAATCACTATTCAGAAGCCGAACATTACCTTTAACGCGTTAATTCTGAATCTCATCCACTGTAATCTTAAAATGGGATCATAAGCCGCATTACGATAATACTCTTTGGTAGGACACACAGATAACATAAGTCTATAAAATAAACCGCACCTTCGTCTACAAAGACATTTATTCACGTGTATTAGACGGCAGTGAACGTGTTGAATGCTCTACTACGAGATCCGATAAGAAACAGTGGCGTCATTGGAACTTCTACTCGGTGTCGATTTAAACAATCTACATATCTCATAAGACTTTTACATCGCTTAAAATGGGAAAAATAAATTAATTTAGTTATTTTGAGACTGGCATTCGTGCTATTTATTTATGTGTGTGTGTATTAGTTTATGTAGTTCGAAGTTGTTTCATAAATCTCACTTTACGGTTATATATTACTATACTATACTACTCCTACGGTTAGCCAAACGGCTTGTCGTGTACCGGATGGGCTTTAGAGCCAGTACTTTCATTCTTGCCTTTTCTTTTTTGGCCAACAACGTATCGGTGATTCTTTTGGTATTACTAATGTCCATGGGCGGCGGTGATCTCTTACCATCTGTTATTTCACTGCGTGTTTGTCTGCTATTTACATAAAAAATACTATATTGACATCTTTATATCCTTTCCTTTTCAAGGAATTGCAAGGAATCCAAAGAAGTAAGCAATGTACGAGAATGACCACGTTACTGGACTTAAGATAGATGGAGGTTTCTCAAATATAATATATGTGTTTTTTCTGCACATTGTTTATTTCAATAAATTATAATTTCAATATATATATATAAGTAGGTAGTCGATAAGCAAGCACATGAGCCACCGTCACCGTCACAGTAACCACCGTCGCCCATAAACTACAGTAACATCAAAGGTACCACCGAAATGTGCCGACCGAGAAGGAAGCATTTTCTATTCATATTTTTCGTTTATATTTAATGCAAAAATAACATTATGTCTAATTACTAAGTTCATATTATTTGGATACATATTACTAACTAAAGAATCCTAGATCCTAGAATCCTAGAATCCTAAGAAGAAGAACTAAAAAAATCCTATGTACGAGTATTCAAGAGAATGAGAGGGTCATTAGTATGTTTTTATCTCAAATGTATTTGTTCAAAGCTCTATATATATCGATATAAATAATATCATTACTGATCTTACAACATATAATTGGTATACAATCAATATATAAAACAAAGTGTCTGTTCAGATGTGATAATTAAAAAAAAATATTGAACTTATTACCAAGCGTTTTCTATTTTATTCATAAAAGAATTCTGGAATATTGTAATAAAGTGGGGAATCCGCAAAGTATAAACTTTACTCAAAGCGTGGTAAACCTAAAGTTATTTTTTTTAAATTATTTACACTTCCATTACTCTTGTACCTTACAGATTATGAAGAGTCGTTCGTCTAATACAACCTTATGCCTCTTCAAAGTAGGCTAAAAATAAATTGATGTGTAATTTTTGCATTAAATCTCTAATGGTTGCATGGACTGAATTTGCGTGACAATCACGTCCCAGATCTATTAGTTTTATTCACGTCTGCTCGTATATGCACCAACTATGCTCAAAAGCTCTCTTTCAAACGCAAAGGTAAGATGTATTAATGGGAATTATTTATAAGTGTTGTATACATTTGTAATTTGGTGGAAATTAAAATAAGCGATTCCATAACATACATGCACAAAAATAGTTGAAGGTATTATAAAGCGTGAAAAAATAATAACATATTTTGAACAATTCATTTTTTAATGAAGAGTTATTTACTAACATCAACTATCCACAGAATAGCTGCTCTGTATTTGAAAAATAAACTATTCTAAAGTGAATGCTATGTCAGTGGAATTGCAGTTTCATTGAGAGCAATCAACGACGGTAAAAAGATAAGCGCAACCCTCAAACCAAGTACTGCAACGAGCGCTCTGTTAAAACTACAAAGGGTTACAATAGAGAGGAGCGCGGTGCAATAACGAGTCAAGTGTATTGTATTTTAACGGTTCACGCCTAGCTGGCTCGCAGCGGCATTCGTTAACAGCCGCTTGTGTTAAATTGCATTAGTGTTTTTATTCTGTTTGAGGTGTTCGTTGCTTGCCATTTGAAAGCAACTAATTTGTAAATACGGCCAGCCTTACATGGGTAATAAAATATTACATAATTCTCCTTTTCCTACGAAAGTGCTGTTTTTCAATACAGGCGATTTGAACTCACATGTCAAGCGATAAGTTATCAAATTGAATATATAAAAGAACCATTTCAAATTTGGTTAATAATTAGACATGGTTCTGTTTACTGTTATGGTATCAGCACTGCAAATGTTGTTCAAAGTTTTAATGACGTGTTTGAATCAGCCACTTCTATCGGATAATGCATTTACGCACTAATGTTTCCGTTCTCGACATTTTGATTTAATGAATAAGGCCCTTGTACAGGCGAAACATTCATTGATAACGAGGAATGAACAATGACGATGGTGGCGAACCATCACAAACCACACAGATTTAGCTGAATCATTGAGTATGACGGAAATACAATCATCAAATAAATAAACCGATACGCGGACAGGTACTGCATCAATGAGAGTGAGACCAATGGTAATTAAGTATCTAATGCTATGTTATACTCCTGGAGAACCGGCCAATGCTTATCCGTAGCGAAAGTTGACTCTTAAGAATAAATTGCAATTAAGTCTTTGGTGAACTTATTAGCTTCTCCAAATTCCGACAGGCAATCAATGCCGATTTGAATTATTAATAATTGCAAACAATGATGGAAAAACTCGTGTTTAAATAACCGAAACTAATCAATTGTTCTGGACAGCTGGCTCTTCTGGATACTTTAGATTATAGAACAGTACAAGAGACGAATAATTAGAGATGTTATTGTTGTCACCAAGAGTACCGTAGAGTTTGCTCCAAGTAATTTCCACATTCATCGGAAATTACACAATTTAAAAGCTAGTTTCAAGTTCAAGGTTAAGTCAAAACTTGACGAGGGAAATATCTATTGTGATTATGCTGCTGATGATATTCCATTTTGTTCACTTAGGTAAACAGTATACGTCATAATTTTGTAGATGAGTTATGAAATATGATTTCTGCAGAGACTCACATCTGAAAAGGTGTTTCTCAGTGCCAAATTTCTTGTTATGAAACACTTTAATGGTAAGGTTCTCCGCATACTATCAAGGTCAGTAACAGTCCTGGACATGCCCCAAATTTGTTGCGCAACACCACAGCAGTGAACAATGATACCGGACGGTGCATTAAACTGACGTATGATGAATCAGTTTCCGTGCAACAGCGTTAATTTTTCAGTGGAGGTTGACAAATGACAGTAGCACCTCTGATTGCAAACCGAGTAGTTGCGAGTTAGATTCACGGTCGGAGCAGGTATTTATAGGACAGATATATTGTTCTAGGGTCGAAGGTATTTCTGATCTCTCATTTGTGTATGTCTGTGTGTCCCACAGGAACACAAGGAATCCTAAGTCGAGGGTGTATCTGTGAGCTGTTTTGTTATTGTTATGATTCCTATTTTATTTATTTTATTTTGGCTGTAAATAATAATATTGTAAGTCCCCAATGAACAAAGTTTGAAGTCCTGACTGTTGTAAAATTAGATACAACAAAAAGTTTATTCACTTTGTATTAGTAACAATAAAGCCTAGATCATTAAAATTTATGAAACTCCCGATCAAATACATTTAAGTAGGTCAAGACCTATATCTTTAGCTTCTCTTATCAGGTTAAAATATTTGGGGCAAAAATATCGATCAGTGACACAAAACAGCCCCTCAACAAGGGGTCACATGTCTTTAGGGGACGTAAAATTAAAATAGCCCTTCTTACCATGCAATAAGATAGTTGTTTACGACGTGAGGGGAGTATGTTAGTGCTGCACTCAGTTTTATTATTACGGCATGGGCATTAGACGGTTAAATATTTGACCATTAACTCGATGAAAGAGGCAGCCTCACCGCACAGATTTCAGAACATATTTTGTATTAAAAACTGCAACATAATACCAATGACTGACACATCACCTGTGATAGAAAACCCTGATGAGTGGACGACGGACACAATCGCAATGAAAGTGATATTTACAAACGTCGCAACTAACAAAAACACAGGATCAATCATTTATCTATGACATCAACAAATTAACCGATGATTATACGCCGAACCCACATGATTATAGTAACTTATTATCTACAAAAAATCACTTCCTATCATATAAATGCTCTGAATAACTGAAATTAGTAAAATATTACTGTAATTTTTGTTTTATAAATTAAAACACGGCAGACATTCAATTTACACTACAATTTGTCGGTTTACAGCAGATTAAGAATATCATACAATCCTTCTAAGATTAATGATACCGTAACGTAAATAATTAAATAATCTCTTAATTGTGAGGGTAGTTTCAGAACTTCAGAAGCTCAGGCTCAGCAGTATAACAGTTATAGGTTATGACCATTGACCGTACCGATCCTTGAGATGTAAGTACGAAACGCAGTGGATGATCCCCTGAAAGTCTAAACGTTACAAACTATCCAGACGGAAATAACGAACCGATGCCCTGTCGACTCAATATCAAGATCATTGATATTATTCAAGGGATCCAATTAATCCTTCTCCGCCCAGACGATGTATGATTTTGTGCGTCTTGCAAGAATATCGCTGGAACGGCTAGGTGTGCAGAGTAACGCAGTGGAGCGGCTGAATATATTGTGATCTCGAAATCATTATGCCGATAACCGATTTCTTTTTTATCATTGTCTTAACTGTATTAATACTTGATATTTTGTTTTTTTCTTTTTCTTACACAATGATATTACATTCGCAACCAAATAGAACATTTGTGTGCAGAGGACCCAGATGTTTATAATGTAAACACATTTATGTTGCTAGTAAGTGGTCATTACCACCTTTGGATTTTGACAATAGTAGTGGACCTAGTCGGCAAAGCAATGCCAACTTTTTTTTGCTATTTTTAAGAAGAAAGACGAGTTATTTTACACTATTTTCATTAAAACATAACTCGTTAAGGCGTCACTGGCCCTTCACTATTCAGTTTAATTTAGATGGTACATGTGAAAGATAAGAGATATTTTTAGCTGCCTGAATAGCTACTACCGTCTTTCTAGTATTAAAGTCAAAAGTTTTTCACGTAATTCGGTCGCAGCATTGGATAATGACAAATAAGCGGGTTATTGTTTTTTTTTGCCCGTCTAAGAATAGGTGATGCCTTGGATGTTACGGATGCCGGCATGACCAAGTATTAAGTGGGGCTATCAATTATCAGTTGTTAGATGACCAATATTCATATGTAGGTAATTCAATAGTTAAGTATGTAAGTAAATAAGTATGTAGGTAATTAAACTTTCGCATTGATCCCCTCTATTGGATATGAACAATAATTATTAAGTTTATCAGATATAAATTATTGTCCCAAAAACAAATATGTGTTGAAGACCTTAATCGACCAGGATGTAGCAACGATTATTCCATATTATATACAATTAAAGTTTGCAGCAAACGAGCGGCTTCACGACAAGTGCTTATGTTACTAATGAATACGAACAAACCCAGAAGATTAGATAAAATCAGTCTGTACTGATGGTGTTGGTATGGGGTTGTGTGGTGGAAAGCCTTGTATCCAATCGTCTACTAATCGAGAAGCCCTATATTTGTTGATTTGTTTTTTACAAAAAAAAGTCGTCTATTAATGTAACTTAATCCATTTACGTACTAGTAGGTGTGATACAAATCAATCGTCACGTGCATAGGTTTATCGACACCCCTGCGAGGCGCCGTGGTATGCGGGTGCCTTGCACGTGGTTTTAATTAAGTTTCCCGTTCGCTTCACCGCTATTTATTTAAGTAAAGGTTATTGCAGAGGTGGAAACCCTACAAAGGGAAACTCATTTCGCCGGGGAATTTATTTTCTATATTCTACTACCATTTCTATATCATTTTTGTTATGTCGTGTACATCGTTTTAAGAAACAGATTAGATTTTTCTTATTAGTTATGACGGTATGTATGGTAGTCTATACTTTTATTTATCATAATTGCATGTTTTCCTTCGTGGGGGGGAGGGTGTTTCTATAGAAGTATATATCATCATACGTTGTGCTTGCGGATTTTTCAAAAGTAAATGAATACTAAGTTCATTACTTTGCTAGTAACCTATGCTCGCTTTGCTTGGGGAAATTTAATTCTTAAGATTCACAAGTAGGTAAGGTAAGGTAAGGTAAGTAGGAATCACCTCATTTTCAAATTCCTACTATTAGGTTACACTCTTCCTATATTTAATAGATCTTGTTCAAATTTTCACTCGTTACTAAAATACTTTTTTATTCATCCACTGATGTTCAAATACATTTTTTTTAATTGTGTTTTCGCATCACTTGATGTTAATACAGTTTTTTTTTATTTTAATTAATTTTAGTATTGTATGTGAGTTTTTGAGACTATAGTATACATACAGATAGATGGAGAATTTATATTATACTACATAGTCTGTGACCATCTGGAAAAATATACCTTTCAAATGGGAAAAGGATTTTTTAAATATGATAAATAAATATAATTAGATTTTTTTTAAATTGCTGTTTAATGATTATCAACAGCAATTTTCGCTATCGTATCTTCTTTATAAATAGAGCCTATGGTAAAACAGCTCCATGATTGTATACAGAAGCATTACGGAAAGAATAACCGCGTAGCTTTTTATTCAAGTAAGTATATTTTGATGAGTTGGAAAACTCACTTCGTAAACACAATAAGGTTTAATTTACCGGCAGCGGTGTTATCTCACCGCTGCTCCGGTAGCTTGCTGGCAAATCTAGATTAACTAGGACCATTTTTCTCTTGTTATTGTAACTACTTGGAATCATTTCACTGACTAGCATCTCGGCTGGAATAAGCTCCATATTTCCTTATATATTTCAGATACAAGAAGTTATCTTTATGAATTGAATTTATTTATGAACTACAGAAGCATTTGCTTTAAACGTTACATCAATAATATAAAAGATTTTGGATTTGCTTCAACGATTATTCACAGGAAGACATAAATTAAACTTGAAAGCGCTTATAGGCTGGTAGTTAACCTTAATTGTAAGTGAAAAGTGTAAATGTGTCAATTGTAAATATTGCACCGAATTAGTTAGTGCAACTTCAGGTTTGGTCGGCAGAAGGAGGAGTGGACAAATTTTAGGACATCTTCCGTATTCCAGATGACACGTTAAGTCCTGCTTTCGGGACCCGAATCCAGGAATAAATAGATTATCCTTTTATTATTGAAATGAATTCTATCATTTCTTTCACAAAAATTCATAGCGGATTCATCTAAATCTCTCATCCCTGCTTTCTTATACTAGTAGTTGCGCGAATTTATCGTGTATGGGTGTAGTGAGTCTCATCTTATGACTGCCGCGTGCTAAGGTTAGGACGCGTAACAGGCCGACTAAGGACAGTTTGTCACGGCTCATAGGCTGCAGGGACGATAACGCGTTCCTTCACCCACGTACCGCCCACCGCTGGCGCCGGAGTGGCGTGTCGACTAAGTATAACCTAACAGTATTGGATTACCAATATTTAGATTTATCAGCAGAATTAAGGGCAATCTCTTTCTGACGCAAATTTATTGGATGTCATAGTTTTTGTTCTTAACACTTTACAAAATCGTCATTTATCAATGTAGAGATTTCTCTCTTTCCTGATAGTGACAACCTGTAACGAGCAGACATAGAACTGATTATTATCGACACCAAAATCTATCCGCATTCAAATTTCCAAAAAATATTTAATGTAAGTAATTTATATTTATTACGATAGATTTCCCACAGATTAACGAAATGTACTCAATTGATAGTACTAAATTTTACTACAGAAATAAATGCTTCGGAAAGTTTAGACCTACACAAAACTATTGCTGATAGATACCAATTTTTCAAATAAAGGTAAAAAGTACTAAAAATTTATATCAATTATTGTATATTTTAATCTGACAGCTTACAAGCTGGTCACAATTGTCATTACGAGCGATTATTTGAATAGTCGCGTCATTCATGTTTTAAAATCGATAGCTTGTCACACAATTAATACGAGTATGGTTATATTACAAATATTATGATCTGGTAAATTCTAGTAAATTTTTATATATTGTGGATTCTTTTAATATTCCTATTCCTACTCCTTGGAAATATCACGAAACGGTATAATTCAATGATCAAATCACAAGTGACTTCCACGACATGAACGCAATTTCCAAACTGAGCTAAGCTACACCTACGCCTGGCGCCAGGTCATTGTGATGACTAAACATCAAACGAGGGCCAGTTTCTAGCGAAATTAATATTTATTATGTCAATAATCTTAACGCGCGGGGATTTGTAAATGATCACCCCATAGACGACCGTAGTGTCACATCAGGATTGTTGCTAACCTGAAAAAGGGACCTTCCCGTGTACCTTCGGACTAAGCTGGACACTGAGCGCAGACTTTCAAAAGAAGTAACCACTATCCGACCGTTTGTCGGGCACGAAAAGTTATCTTAGACTCAAAGATAGATGAATCCTCGGCCATCTCAAAACTTCTGCATACAAAGTTAAATTTGCAGTAATACCGTCACGCTGAGAATTGAAACCCTGAAGAGATATATAGTGTATGGAGAGTATGTATTTGTATGGTCGATTTAACTGAATCAGTACTTTGTTCTGCAAATGGCGTTGCGTGGGCAACTTGCCTTTGGCTTTGGCATTTATGGTAATCGCGAATAAAATCTGAATTATACAAAGTTTCATTATTAGGTACGAATAGAAAATAGAATGAATGATATCGTCTGCATGACTGCGGCATGGTCATTTGTAGCATGGACGTTATATGGAAATTATATTCCGAGCATACTCTTCAACTTAATTTAGTAGTCGAAAGTGATTGGTAGGAAGGCATAATGATTTGATATGATACCGAAAAAAGGCTAGTTCACCTCTCATATACCTGAGAGTATATATATCCATACATAAAATAAAATTCTGTCTGTTCGCTTTCTGTACAGGAACTGTGAGACAAAATATTATTAGAGGCCTTTATTAACGCGATGGAATACAAAACAAAAGTTATTAGAATTTTTGTCTGTTTGTCTATGCGTTTGTTCCCGCTAATTTCAGAAACGGATTAGCCGATTTCGTTATGGTTTTCACTAATGTATTGCAGTAAGCATCACTTAATACTTAGAGTTTGTTGCATTGCAATGTCCATAAATAAAAAAGTTATAAATGAACATTGTAATTTGTAATTCGTACAACGACAAAAACGTAGTCCTAAAACAAGGCAGGTGTTATTTCTAAACGTAAAGCATATTTTTCTGGAGCGAAACGAGGGCAGTTTGCAAGTCTAATCATTTTTGTAAATTTTGATATTTGTAATCGATATAGAGATTAAAACATATTTTTTAAGTTATTTCGCCTGTGTGTTTGTCTGACGACCTATCGTATCGTCGTGTAAAATGTCTTACCTATGCATGTCTAAGCATAATGTATGCATGTTATGTCTTAGCGTAATTGTATAAATAAAAAGTGTCTTGTTTCTGTTAAAATAATCAATGAACCTTGATGTAGAAAATGCGATGAAACTGTTATTTAAAATATAAATACCGTCGTCTGCGAAACGAAATATAACTACACAATATACAAAATCATATTAAGAATCAAGTCCAATGCGAAAAAAATTGTTAGTAAGAAATCGATATCATCGAATCGAGGAATCGATTATTATTAAACTCGACGGATCAATTGAACTGTGTGTCATGCACTGATTCTCTTGTACTGGGTAGGTATTTATAAATTGTGTCACTCTTAATAAGCGCAAATATTTACGTATTCGCAAAATTGTACAAGCGTATCTTTACTGTTAACAGGAATTATTTTAACAAATTACTGTAATTTTTTTTATGTCTAGATACTCTTAGTTTAATTATACGATTTTTTAGAAGGAAAGAGTCAGTATAAGTTGCGATTGGTAAATTAATTCAAGTTCAACACGACGTTATGAAATAGGTTTTTAGCGCACGCCTCAACTACGGCTTCAAAAGACAAGTTTAATTGTTCTTTGAACGAAACTAACTGTATTGGTCAACCGGTCGATATTTGCTTCAAATTTGCTGTCCTATATCATGATTATTAAATCCAACATCAATGGGGATCCCTTTGAAGGCCATTATATAACTCACTACATTTGTTCCAATTTTCCGAATATGTATAGATAGATGTATACCAAATTTTTAGATTCATTTCTCATCATTTAACGAGGTATTATGTATGCTAAGACTACAAAACAATGTAATCCACTGTCACAAATCTAATCAACAAAAAGCTTGGGATACAATGGTATACAATTATTATACTTCAGTCTACTGGAAGCTGGCTTCCCTCTTTGCCGCCGTGATCTCAAGATTCTCTCAAGTACCTAAGTGCTGCCGGAGAAACATTCAGGGATTGTAGATTGTGAAGTTCCTGTCTAACCAAGCACTTTAAAACTTTACACTAAGTTGCGACGACTCTGCGCTCAAGTAAATAATGGACACTGGAAAGTAAGGGAACTAAAGCCTTTGTAAAAATTATTTATTTTTGTGGCAAAAATATCTAAGAAATTTGTCATAAAAGTTATAGAGATAAGATTTTTTGATTATGCCAGTAAATGTTAATAGCTCATAAATGAGGAGACGCGGCACCTGATGGTAAGTGGTCACCGTCTCCCATGGACTGACGCTTTGTTGGCCAGGAAATGTGAAGAAAGAAAGTACTGGTTCTCAAGCCACTACTCTATACTTATTTTATGCGGATAAAATCGCAAGCATAATGAAGTTTCTTTTTATGCTGTCCGTAAAATAAAATTGATGCGTGGACCGAAACTACTGCACTGCTTTTTATGAGCAACTCGCTTATAATTTGCTCATTTTGGTTAGAATACTTCCAAAGTTGCCAATATATGACATTAATTAAATTTGTCCTGTATCAGACCGTTGGCATCGTAGATTCTGTAAAAGAAACGGTGGACCGGAAAAATATATGTATTGACATTTTAATTTCCAGCGAAGTGGATGAGGTCTACTATTTCGTTTGATATCTTTCGCTGATATTATATTGAATTATTACGTACCCAGCAAATCTCACTCGGTTATCATACACACATGTAAGTTTTCAACGCGCCACTTCAAATTGTTTCGTCACATGTTAAAACGACTGCTCGTTAAACAAGCGGCGCTAATGGCCGGTTAGTCATCGAGTCCCGCCGGGCACCGCGCTGGGCCCTCCGGTAACTCGTCAGGTATTAATAAACGGACGGGGCGAGGGAATGATTCATTGGTGGAATTATTAGAAACAGTGTGCGCTAGGTTACGTTTTGGCCTCGCTGACGTTTGAAATTAGAAGCTTATTTGTAGTGATATGTTGAGCTTATTTCCAGCACGGATAATCCAACCAGTATATATTTTTGCTTTAAAAAAACATGATTTAACAGTTTCATCCTAAGAAGTTGTTAGGAAAGAAAAAATATTTCAGCTATATTTTTAGCGATTTTCGGGTGATTTAGTATATTCTGAAAGCTCTCTGTTACGATTAGTGTAGGTGCACTTTAATGTTAAAAGAGGACAAAGTTAATGACGGATAAAGATGATGAACTTTGGAGCAGGAAGTAATTAACTATTTACGCCTTGGTTATGGCAAAAGCAGCTGGAATAAAAAGAAAAAAAAAATCAAAGCGACTTTTAAAAAAAACTTACAGCATTGTACTGAAAAGCTAAAATAAAATTAAATAAAATATTACTACATATAGTTATACTACGCGCTGAAATGTTTGATATAGGCGCCAAGCCTGAAACACGTCCGCGCCTCGCCTGAGAAAACCTAATCATTACTTTAGATTTTTCTGTATTAATGATTTTAAGAACTAGCGAAAAAGCAGACGAGTCACCTGATGTAAAGCAGTCATCGTCGTCTATGGACAACAACATGAAATAGCATTCACATTGGTTTAGGAATGGACTGTTATGGTTTTATGAATGATTATTTTATTTTACCGCAGCCGGGCAGTCAACATTTCGTTTAGTATCCCTCTTAAAAGAATGTCCACGTAAACGAAATGAAAAATATCCCACATTACGGCCCATAATGTAAGTTACTCATATGCTGAGTATCATCTAAATCTGTTCAGTGGTGTTAGTGTGGTACGTGGTCAGACTAACAAAAATATCAAAGAAAAAATAACAAAAAACAAAAAATAAACAAAGTCCACCTGCATTTAAATTTCCAAAAAGGATATTTAAAGTACCGATTCCGCTTTACAATTTTATTACTGGTATCAATAATTTTACCGACATACCATAACATCTGAACTGTACCGGCATTTTTTTCGGATGTCAAAGGCGATGGACCCTCTGACAGTTCTTACCCTGTGATAATAAACACTACAGTGTTAATTATTAAAATCATTGCACATTCCAGTGAACGTCAATAGCAATTAACATGGCCGGAATATCCGAGCGGGCGAAATCCTTTGCATATCAAAGCTGATATGATAGTCTGTTTGCGGTGTATTAGTGCAGTTATATAATACATAGGATTACATCTTGGATAATGTGGAATGTTCTGTCAATCTATACATCTATACATATAATGAAATTCCAACTCATCGCTTTCTGTAAAGTAATTCTTTCTGATTAAGGGGTCTTTATTAATGCTATATACATACAAAACAATACTAGTTAGAATTCGTGTCTATTTGTCTGTCTGCTCGTACACGTAAGTCTCAGATACGGCTTAATCGATTTAGTTATTGTTTCCACTAATGTATTTTATGTAACATTCGTTTCATTTGAATCGTTAATAATTAATATAAAACAATGCAGGTGCTATTTCTAGGCGTAAGGCGTAGTTTATCTGAAGCGAAGAGTGGGCAGTCTACTGGTTTACAATAAAATTTCGACTGTTTTCTAGCCGGCGAAATATTGATCAAAATAGATTAGGTACATATTTTTTTGAAAATTTTCACATAGGTAGGCTTCGTTATCGATATATTGATAAAGTTTATCTTATCTTATACAGGTTAAAATATATATTTTTGTGATGTTTAATTGTTTATCTATCTATATGCCTCTACTGCTTCACGTCTGATATACTCGTATTATATTAATCTATCCATGGAAATATAGTATATATAGGGCTGTAGTTAGACAGCTTTGTACCAAATTCTTTTTTCCTCTCGAGCATAATCGAAATATTCCTTCCAAATTATATAACATTGTTTTTTAACTAAATAAATTCAATTGGAGTAATACGGACAAGTTTTGTAATGAATGCCACCAGTAGCACCTCGTCTTGCCACCATAGCCACCATCTCGTTATCTTCAATACCCCAGTGTAACACTAAAAGTAGTGAACATACTTGAATGATATTTGGATATTTATTATTTATGTCATGGGTCATAATTTAGAATAATTTTATGCCGGGACTTTGATCTGTTTCCATTAAATAAAAGATAAAAGTTAAGTTGAACAATATCTTCGTTGGTAGTAAATAAAATCTCGTACTTGGCTGCAGCTACTAAAATAAATAAAGAGATTTTTACTAATAGAAAAAGAAAACTCCACCCCTAAAAGAATGCAGGTGCTATTTGTAAACTTAAAACATAGATTTTCCGAAGCGAAAACAAAATCAATCTAGTAACATACAATTATAAGTTGGTGTTACATTTGTCATAAAATACAAATGCGATTTTAAATTATGCACGAAGTCCAGCATTGCGTTCGTCTGTACTAGTTGAGCGGACGGACTCTACACATGTCCCACGTCTACGTCTGTACGTACAAAGCATTAGTTAACATGTAATCGCTATAAAATACACGATTGGCCGACAGCCAGGGCGGAGGTGGACAGCCATAAGTTGTGAAAGTGCGCCACCGGTTGTTGAACGAGCGCTGCGCTTGCATAAACGCCGCTAACAATACATGCTCCGTGTCTAACATGCAGCCTTGATACTGCGCTAATTATAGTCGCAATGTTGTAACCAATGCCGTGACAGTCTAGTTATGCATGTCACGATGACTGTCTGTACCCTTAAGTCTAAAATAACTTACGTTGCTCGTCGAGCTGTCTTTTCATCAATGAATGAGACAGCGAAGCCAGTCATTCTGTAAATCAATAAACTTTGTCATCCAGCATAATTCGGTTTGCATGCAAGATGGTAGAGTTCTGTACCTGTTTCGCAACCACCTTCTTCTAAAATCAACCTTGTCAGTGTTGGAGAACCAGGTAAAATGTGGGCTCACCGCAGCGTCTATCTGTAACTCCTTACTTTAAGATTAATAAAAGATCGTGATTGTGCACGGGACAACGCTTCCGATTTAACTCCGACCAGGGCACGTATTACGATATATCTCTACTTAAATTAAAACCTATATACAGGTTCAAGTTCGAGTACTAGACCATCATCTATAGTAATTATGTTCATCTGACGTCAATCTAAACCCGGTGTTGAATATTATAGTTATTGTAAGTTAGTGGCGTATTGTATTATCATTGTAATCAAGGCTAATAATACAGTAAAATATATTCTTGAATCTTATATTCTCATGATTTTGTAAAAATTGTATCCATTCATTGGACTTTCTTATCTGCATATCAGATTAAATTACAAGATTTACTTAAAACCGTCGCAGGCGACCGGCAGCGTTATGCTGGGGGACATCCCTTTCTTTACGCTATAACACAGCTTACCGTAGAAAGAAATATAAGGTTGTTAAAAATTTCAATTCATTTTAATGTTAATTTTTTTTTTACCACCGTATAAAATGTAACAATTATCAATGCACTCAATCGTCCACCTAGCGTATAAAATAATTTATTCCTTGTTGTTGATTTCCTTTAATCTTTACCCTCGACGCCAGCGCTGCCACTGGCTCGTGGCCAAAAACGGAAATGCGGCGTGTAGTAGAACGAGCGGGTGTCATAAATGGATGTTATTTCTTTTATCTTCCCTCGTGGGAGGTGAAACACATAAACTTAGGTTTTTTAGGTTTTTGCTGGTTTTTTAATGTTAAGCCGGCAACTGACTAGACGGATCACAACACAATGATCATTGCTGTCCATCAGAATCCGTAACACGAGCATATTTAGACGTTGCCGATTAAGAAGAAGAAGCGCACGGTAGATGGTACAGAGTCCAGCGATCTCGAAAAGAAGGCATTTGTTTCAAATGAAGTGATTTCATTAATTGCTTTTCTTATCCGTTGTTTTTTAGGGTTCACCGCAAGTAGACAATGTTTGTTTGAAGTCAAGATAGGTTTGTTCTTTCACCTTAAACTTTGTAAGGCTCGCTTTGAACTGGATAATCCCATTTTTACAATATTTGAAAGATAACCGACGTCTTTAGGTAATCGAACGATTTGGAGTTTGAATCGAAGAATCGCTTTAGAATAAAAATGCCGATAACCGTAACCGTTTTATATAAAATGTTCCACCTCATACTTCACTTTTAGGTATTAATATATTTGTAACTGATTTGTGAAACGATTGCGGTCCTAGTACACATTGATTATAGATATACGAGTACTACACTGACAATAAATTCGAAGTACCCGTTTGCCACTAGCATTTCAATTATCTTAATATAATCCACAATCAGCCTTTACTGCATTGTTTAAACAAGAATACGTTGTGTATTATGGAAACCAAATCATTAAATCGATATCAAGTAAACAGCCCATTGAATTAGTCACTCTACAGATAATACAAATATTTACAATAACATCTATAGAAAATAAGTGATTATATATAAAAATATAGTGTATTGGAATAAATCACTCAAAGAACAATTTAGTGACGGCACGAGACATCGAAGTAAGCGTCTGTTCAGACATGACATAAGTGGCTGTTGTTTTGGTTTGAAAGGCCACAGCTTTAATCATACTGAATACATTTTGTCACAATCGCAGAAACAACGTCACTACAGACTGTTCAATGCAACAGTACACCAAGACTGTTGCGACCAATTATCACATTATTTTGACGATCCCAAAGCCCAGTTGGTAGTGACCCTGTCTGCAGAGCGGGGTTCGGGTTCGATTTCCAGCCGGGGCAGACATTTATGTTTGTTCTCGGGATATGGGTGTTTGTAATGCCATATTTGTGCATGTGCATGCCATCCGCAACACAGGGAATCCTAGTGTTGGAGTGTGAGTGTGTAAACGTTTATTATATTATTATTATTTTT
>DWPT01000893.1:0-21014 GCA_018251895.1 Agathymus mariae mariae
ACAATACGACTATTTATGAATGAACAATTAACATTTATTGAAAATAGGATTTGTTAATAAAAAATTGTGCTATGAAACTCAAATGAATGAAGATTCACGCATAATCTATAATGGAATCGCAAACGTAAAACTTTTCAAGAATTTTACATTCCTAATAAGGGAGTTTGTTCATGATATCTATAATAAAACGTTGCCAACTTCCACTTGTTAGTATAAAGCGCAGCTTAGTTAGGCACCCTTTTGTAAAGTGTTCGGAAACTTGAACTTCGATTGTGCTTACAATTTTTCTCCTTTTTCATTATTTCTTTCATTCAGTTTACATGATTTAGGACTGGCATCTTGAACATAATGGTAACTTGTCGTACTATTTGGCTGGAAAAGTGACTTCATTAGAAAAAGTAATTTTCTTGCTTATGCCACTGGAACATATTTTAGTAGTATATGTGTGTTGGCGATATGGCAACATTATTGTAGGTATTGTATTTATATTGTAAACTGCTCTGGTATCTTTCTCTTTACTTCCGATCGTGGTACGATTAAGACGTGTTACATTCTGAATTATAGTGTGCTCCATACTCTGGTTTCTATTATTTCTACCTCGAGCCCTGCAAGAACCCGTACATATTGGTCCTTCGAGCTGAATTTTATTTTGACATAATAATTTACTGTAAAAATGCTTAGTTATAGTACGATTTTTGTAATCTAGCTTTTTTTGGTGAATTCTCTCAATTTGTTAATAAATATTACATAAAATGATTGCTGAACAATAAAAAAACCGTCATTCCATTTTCTATCGCTTCTTCATGCTATTAGCACGCCTATAACATTTGGAAACATCCTTCAATTGAAGTTTCTTGTGTGCCATGTTATGGTAGTTTTGAGAAAGTTATGAATGGTAAATTATAGTAAAATGTGTGTGTGATTTTTTAATATCGTACGAAAGTCTCTCATTTTTTATATGCTGATGATAGAGCAAGTTCCTTATTATCGTCCTTTTCGAAGGCCATCTTAATGGGCGCCAAAATGTTTTATGTAAGAAGCCTGAAATTCAATGTTTTATCGCTAAGCCCACTTAAGTGTAATAGATTTTTGTTTAGCTGGCTATGTTGAATGAAATGCTTGTCATTAAAAACAACTATAAATTAATATACAATCTCTTCTGTTTTAAGGGCTGGTCCCTTTTCGGTGTAGCTGATGAGGCCTTCTATACTTTCCACGATGGAATTTAAATATACGACTACTAATTATAAGTTAGGGTTTCCTGTCAGAACTAGTTTTGAGGTTGATGGGTTGGCTGCTTTTGTACACCTTGCCCACACACCATTTAGTAGAATTCTCAGGTATGCTCCAGTATTATGTGCAGATCACCTTTCGAATTTTTTCTTAAAATCCACTCACAATTATCAAATAGTCATACAAAAAGGTATTTGTGAAATACGCAAACGACATGTGTATAATAGTGCTCCAGCAGTGCTGTACTATCGTTTTGAAGTTTATGAGAGCGAATTTCGAAGTAACATACATAGTATTCTTATGATGACGAGTGTAAACGTGATCTTTTTGTTATTTTCGTACGTGTTAAAGGCTCGGATCCTGAAACGTGACGATATAGTTATGTGTGTGGCCTCCGGTTATCCTTAAAAAACATTCCGATAAAATTAATTTATATACTTATATAAACAATATATTATATTATTACGATAAACCACGCGAATAGTTACCCATTTTTTTACTGTATAAATAACAAAAAATAAGGGCTGGCAGTTGTTCCCTGATTACGTAGGTCGACACAGTTTGTCTCATCTACTAATTGTCTGTATTCATGAAACTCTCTGTGTCGGTACCGCTAATTAATCTGTGTTTATTATTTGTTCCAAGTACAAACGTAATATGAGTAAATGTTAGGTTAGTAAATAGTAGTAAGTACAGAATTTTATTATATTTGCAAATTATTAGAGTTTTAAACTGCCTAAAAAAGTTCTACTTTTAACTTAAAAACCCAAATCAAAATATTGCATGAAGCTTTTTAAAAGTGTTTATAATATTTTTAAAGGTGCTATAGAAAGCAGTAACGATCTAGTGCTCTATCACACCTGAATGGATTTCTCTCCTCCTTTATGACCGGTAATAAGACAGCGATAATTTTGATGTTTCGGATCCACTGACAGCGATGAATTACCATCAGATGGTCCGTCTATATCGACCACAGACATAAAAGAACAAATGTTTGGATTAGGATTCGCGACGCTATTTTGAACAAAACACCAGGGATTAGTTCGTCTGTAAGTAGCCTTATGCAAATATTTTCATTTTTGCCTCCATCTTGATAGTATGCTCGTAGTTAGCGTCGCCGGCGCGGCGGAAAGTAAACTAATTTCCCGGCCAAGTTTATTACGCTTGAGTGCCCACGTCCGTTGCATATAACTGATATAAAGTTACTTACGTGATTCATGTAACCTACATGAAAAGATTAATTATATATCTTTAGTTACATTTTTTAATATAAATAAAAAAAAAATAAGCCTTCTTCATATTATAACTTTTTTTTCTCTTTAATACTTTAGATTTATCAGACAATAATATTTGATATATGCATATTATAGTATAGTAACAATATATAACCTTCTGTAGCAGGTAGCTCTTCGGTGTAGACCTCCCCCATATTTTTCCACAACTTATTTATAGCCTCAGTTATCTACTTTGCTTTCTTTCTAACATTGCCTCCCCATATTACATTTAATTGACCGTTATTTCTCGTCCCATTTCTCAGTATGCATTCAGTTACTCATTTTTCTCATCGGCTATTTTTAAATGCAACTATCGTCAAATTGATAGACAGAGAACAAGGTACTAAAAGATCATCGTTTCCCATGTCTGTACCAGCAGTGGCGCGACCAATATATTGCCATCTAAGAAGAGAACGGTAAACCGATCGCTGATTGACTCCTCAGCTCTGCTTCCAAAGCGATATTAAAATATTTTATGGTACATTTTTATAAGACGTGTGACTTTATGGCTAAACGGAGTTTTAAGAATTAGTTTAAAAGTACTTAGCACCCTCACGTCATGGTATACGAAGAGTCAGTAACATGAAAATCTATACCAATAATAAAACTGTAAAGGGATCGAGTCTCTACATGAAATATTTTCTTAAAACGTTTATGTGCCTTCGAAGACTGATCTATGTATGTGCCTAAACGTATTTTGTTGATGTTTCTGAATACGATTAAAAATAAAGCCACTGACCGGGGGCTTAGCTACTTCGTGACATATTTGGAATTAATGTTAAGGATCCAGACGAAGCATTCTGCTCGTTCAAGCATGCACGGAATTTGCCGAAGCGAGGACGAGTTACTATTAAACAATAATTTTATTGTATCGTATTTTAACTCCATTACCATTTAATTGCATGACCTTTATAGGGCAAACATTTAATTGCCGACTTAATAAACAAACACGGCTTGTTTCTCGACTCAGAGGAAAGCAATTAATGTAAGCAATTAATGCTCAATGAATAATGGTGCGCGCACTCGCTTGTGGTGCCATCAGAAACTATTATAAAGATAGTAGAATTTCAATGCAAATACCGTATTCATACAATTTATACCCGGGTTTTAAGATATACCTATACATTTATAAATAATACTAGTATGCATCCAGTTCTCGCTTCGCTCCGTGAAATCTATATTTTACGAAGCGAAGCGAGGCTGTTAGGACTATTCCTTACGGTCACAAACAGCAGGCGCAACCGACACAATTGTAACTTGTTTTAATCTGTTGTATCGTAGTTTGATAATTTTTACCCCATGCATATAAACCTTTAAATGTTTAAGAGGTTATCGCGTTTAGAAAAACTATATTTTATACGATAACGCAAAGCTGTCCGTTCCTGTTCTTAATAACTGAAAAGTAAAAAACATATTTCAATGTAATTTTAACTCGAACTTAAAAATACTTTCAAAAGTTTATGTAATTAATTATCATAATTATAGCATAATTGCAGTGTTGATGATGATTGATGATGAGACTTTTTATTACAATTTGCCAAACACAAACTCAGTCTTAACTATCCAGTTTATTTGACAGATCGGCTGCATGTATAAGTTTGTAAATAAAGACAAGAAATATAGCAGTTAAATGAAATTCGGTGAGTTTTTTCCATGATTGTACTTCATCGATCTGTTTCGGCTTCGCAATTTACAAAAAGGCGACTGAAGGGTAAGTTTTTAAATGTCTCGCTTTTTTCCAAGTCACTTGACAAATATTGCCATAGTTCCGTCAAATTACGCTAAAGCTCATTAGCTGTACGCTTAAATGTTGTTCATAAGTCAGTTGGTGGGTATAAATCGAATGATAATCGGTGCAGCAGTTTTTAAGATTACCGCGTTCAAAGTACAAAGTTGTAGTGACATAAAAGCTTTTAATAACGCATCTAATCGTAAACTCGTAGCTGCGTAGAGTCGTAGCATATTACGCTACGTTAGGTGCTACGGTGACGCTACAAATATATTGCAGGGAGCGTTCCGGCACGCGGAGCGGAATCGTCCGGAATATAATAATACAGCTTAAGAAACGAGGCGCGGGATTTTTGTAATGAGTTTCAAAGCGTCGAAACATTTTCCTTCTCGTAGGATCGGTCGCCACATATATCTGTAAGGTTAACCGAAGTTGACATCCAATTTAATCAAAAGTTAACGCTTAGTTAAGCCACTTCACTAATATGTTACCTGTTTCGTTGTTATTTTTTTAGTTAAATATTGCAATGTGGTAATTTAATTCATTTCATCTTACAGTTAATATTACAGGTGTCCGTGTATATTACTAGTGCAGTACAAATGATCACGCTGCAATAATAAAAATAACAAATAAAAAATTTAAGCAAAAAATTATAACACAATACTTATAGAATTATAGGAAATGTCACTAATAGTAAGCACATTTACTGTGATAAGTCACCTACGTGATATGTGACCTATAATTACACTATGTGTTTGTGATAAATATGTTCGAATTTGACTTGCGTGGAATAGTGTTCGTTAAAGTAAATTAATGATTTATTACATACTTAAAATATTGGTGAAATTATAACATATACAGTTTAGTTTATAATATTTGAATTTTCGTAGTTTATAAGATAAGAGAGGGCAAAGGAATATGAGAAATTTTCATGAAGTTAAGTTTAATTCTTTTATTTATTACGATTTTCAACAAATGTTGTACGGACACCGCAACCCATTAATGTTAATACCAAACTTCAAATACTGCAATTAGTTTGTGTTCTGTCGCAAATACGCAATATATTTGTTCTAAGGGACTGGATCCTCTAAGGAAAGGAAAGTAAATCTGCTTTTTAAAAGTTGCTACTGACATTCGTTATTCTAGGTACAATTAAATTTACAAAATAGAAGGTGTTACGTTGTATAAAACCAGCAATTTTTTAGATATCAGAGATGATTGTCATTATATTGCAGTGTTATATTAAATATATGATTACTTAGATATGTATGAACGTATCAGGGAATTTGTCTATCTTTCCATGATTTATTCCTTGTACCGCTGGGAAACGGCTTTGCTCGTCCTGTCTCCTCGTGACGGTGCGGTATGCGGGACTTGACTGATCGGTAGTCTTTATTGTCATACGTCTAGCACTGCAAGTTTAATTGTGTGTATAGTTAAGATTTATTTGACATAAGAAATACCCCGGTGCATATGGAAATATTGCAAATATCTGTAGTATAAATTAGAAACAAAACGTACTTTCTGATATCAATTTTCAAAATATTTAATGCATAAACTATTTGAGACCAGACTGAAGACTTAATTCCATTGGATTTTTTAATAGTTACACTATTTTACGCATTATTTCGGTACATAACACTATTTTACATTACACCACTCTCGGTTTTGTTACAACACGGTACTTGATCTAAAATCACGCTTCGTTACGTTATACCACGTCGATTTATGTTACATCATGATGTGACTTGTGACGATAACAAATGTGTCACCGGTATTCCTGTCGGTGGAACATAATTTTCCCGTATATTTATGTCCTAAGAGATGAGACGAGGGAATTTTGTAATGAGTTTTACAGCGCCGGGAACTTTCGCTCTACTTCAAGTGTTCTAAGTAATGAAACATTTTTGAAATTTCTTTCGGAAGCTCGTAGCATCGAAAGTATGATTAACGTATTATTATTAAAAGTTTAACCCACAAAATGTCAATTTGCTCTTATTTTCATTAGAAATTGTATTCGTTCTCAATTGCTCAATTTCTCAATTGTTTTCAATTGCTTAAAACCTGGAAAAATCCTGAAGAACGAATTCTCTCCTTTTCATTACGGATTTGGTTTCAACATCAGATTGCATGTTTGTCAAACGAGTCAATTAGTCAGCGACACGGGCATAAGAAATATTTGCCTCTTTATGAAATTGAGTTGGTAACAAATATTCTAAGTTTGTCCCGCACTCATACTGAACGTCCTTAAGACATATTAGGACTCAGTTTTACAACGTCTCGTTTACTACTAGAACTAACTCTTATTCTATACTTCCGAATGAAAAACACACGAGGGTGTAATAACTAGCGTGAAATCGTGAGAAACACTTGCCGCCGTTTTTTTGTAAATAATAATAATAATATTGGAACTCTAATATCAGGTAATATTAATTATAATGGAATCAAATATTTGAATCTAATGATATTTAATATTGTAAACCATTCACAAGAATCACAGTTTTATGCATATTCGTCAGTTGCAAGAACTATTTACGGCGCTGTATCACTACCTAACACACAGTCAAACGTACCTATCTCAGTCACACGAAGACGTGTTCTATGTCAGGATGAGCGCATTTACTTTTAGTGTAACGGCAGCATGTATATATTAGTATTAACATACTTATTTCTCCGAACATAAAAATTACTTATGAATATTTTCACAAGTATTACATTTTACTTACATTTAAAAATTACATTTGTTTTGGTTCGTAGTGAAAACATTTTCTCATAAGTAGGACGGACACGGGTCTAAGCTAAGCCACAGAATTACAATGTCTACCATTGTTAGTCTTTCATAAGCGAAGACACAAAGCAGCCATAAATTCCAATAATCGTAGTGTAACAAGCTACGACGTAGTTTTGATGTGCTACGTCTCAGCTACGGAGCTACGATGGAGTTACGAGATTGCTACGAATGTGACGTTTTGAGTGTTTGTCGTTGTATCGCACTTAGACTTTGTTGTGTGTCCACTTTGTACGGAGAAGTAACATATATGGAACTCTTAATTTTTACTATTACTGATGTTAGGAGATACAAAAATCAATTCAATTTTATACTCGTTTTCATATATAAATTCCAAAAATTGTCTATTTAGCGATAATTTCTCCAAAACTATCATTTAACTATCATTTCATTATTAAAAGTATGCTTATATAGATACAATATTTTTATATGAAATATATATTTTTTGAAGAAATTTAGACTCTAAAAGCATGTTAGTGACAATTAATAATTCCAGTATCCCTCTCTCCACATAAATATGGCTTGATTTGTTTTACCCTATTCCTACCACTTACTACGATTACTATCAGATTACCAATAATAGAAACAACGAATTAAATATTAATTAATTACATTCATGAAGTTCTCTATCTGTTAATATGGTATATTAAAAGTTAATTAAATGAATGCTTTCACTATCGTTATGTTAATTAATTTAACTATAAAGCTAGAAGTAGCGTACATTTCCGTTTACTTAATTAGAACAACTACTGTCAAGATAAGTTCGACTTAATAGCTACCATCAAGTGGCCAAACGTTTTATAAAACAACAGCAACAACAGATGATGGCGCTTCTCCAATGTGTGTGTCATTGGTCATTCAAATTATAGTTTTCACTTGAAATTATTACATGAACCATTATACAAAGCATTTGTTGTACCATGTTATAGAAATTTGGGAAAAACTTAACCTTTTTATCTTGTAGAAAACTCTTAAATGGTTTGATTTTGTACAGCAAACGATGCATTACTATGTTATTTACCTTGCCTATGAAATTATTGTTTCTCAGTAGCGGGCAACTCTTAATTCATACTCAAACTCAACGTTTGTTTAAAAGTTTCAGGTACAAATTAATTTTTAGTTTTTGTTTTAGACTCTGCGTATGATGTTAAGGTCACGATTGAATAACTTCTAAGACCGCTTTATTTTCGGATGCATGTTTCACTGTGGTCCGATATAGTTCAAAGAAATTTTGAATTAAAAAACGACTCTGGGCAGTCTCGACCACAAGAGTGTTCAATCACGAAGAACTGAGAACAAAGGGGAGGCGGGACCGCGACAAACCACGTCAAAGTTAGCCGCAGCCTTTTGTTTAAGTGAATGAACTTTAACTTATTTGCGTTAAATTGGGAAAAACAAAAACTCAGAGAGAGGGTATCGTTTTAATTGAGTGAAGCCGATTAATAATCTGGCGCTGAGTGCTGCATTTTGTTAAAACACTCAAGTTCCGAGAACAAACATTTATCTTGTCACATACATGTCTGCAGCGGCCGGGAGAAGGAAACTGGTCCACTCGCTCGGCAGCCAGGGTCACTACCAACTGGGCTACGGACTCTTCTGATTAGTTGTCTATTTAAAAAAAAATGTTTAAGTGTTCTAAATTTTTTTCCTTTTAGTAGATTCGGAACAAATTATAATGAAACAGACATAACTAATCCTAGTTTTAATCAACAATGGTTGCTTTTATCTATAGCAGACATGCTACAGGGTTACGTGTCCGTCCCAAAAAATAATATTCTTCCCGGACCTCATGGCTCGATTCTCAGCCGCAGTCGAGTTCCCGACATAAACATCACATAAATGTTTGTTCTTGAGTATTGGTTGCTAGTGACGACCTATTTAAACATGTCCATGCACAAAACAATTCTATTCATGGGGTATGAGTAAGTAGACATTTACTACTGACAAAGATTTAGTAATTTATCAAATTTTTTATGAACGGCTTGAAATATTTTCAAGTTAAATGCGCCTACTTTCTGCCGCTCACTTTCATAACGACGAAACAAAATTTAACGGCGAGATCCGAATGTCTTTGTCTTGACTGTGTGGCTTGGCTGTTCGGTATTGGGTTTAAGTATTACGATGTCTCTAAAGCAGCCATTTTGTTTTTTGCTGCGATTTTACGCTGATGTTGCCGTTGTTGATGTAATGTTCTATTGAAGTTTAACAGGAAAAGGAATCTTTACACACAGGAATCTTTACGTCGAATTTTAAAAGAATTGGCAAAGTTTATTTATTTGGTATATATTCGGAAGGAAGAGCATATCCCTGATGAATAATTATTACAGCAAACAAGCTAACTTATGGTCACAGTATAGAAAGCGGTGTACACGCTTCACGCTTTGTTGCGAATCGATAGCCAGCTATCGATTAGTCTGTCTGCTACCTATGTGGTTGGTTTCTTTGGACTTGTAAATACACGGTATAGTACTGAATTTAAGCGCGATAATTGAACACAATGATGTGCAATGACAACCGATTTTTTTTTCTTTTCCTCCGATACTTAAATTAAATATAGAACAATTCAATATAACCTAATCCACCGTTGCTTTGATCGAGGCCTTTATTGATTCATTCTAAAATTTATAATAAAAATATTTAGTCGTGCACACGCTTAGGAACTCTCCGATAGTGTAAGACAAATATGCAAAAGGTTTCCTTTTTTGGTGACATTAAGTTAGTTTACTAGTTAGACTATTAGTAAATATTATGCGGGTTAGCCAACCCAGGGACCTCCATAGGCCATTTGAAGCCTTTGCCTCGTCCGTTAGATGGTATTTGCTGTTAACCAGGTACCAGGGTTTATATATATAATTAAGCTTAAATAGGCCTATAGTCTTATAAAATCGAACAGCTGATGTGTAATAAACATACGTGTAAACAGATAAACAACACTGTATATCTACCCCAAGCCATATGGAGTTGCTTCATTACCTAATTATCGATTAGTATAATTCAACATGTGCACCGTATAAAATTTCTTGTTCCCCTACAAAACTATTTGTTTTTTATTAAAACAACTTCAAATCCATGCCATAAAAAGATGAAAACCAAAAACAGATGCCATGAAAACAAATGGTATTTCAATATTGGCACTTGTTGCCTCTCGGTTCATTCATGACTTCTTGTGGCTATCCAAAACCCACTCGCTGCCGGCTTAATACATTGCCGTTTGCCACTTCAATCACATAAAATGTAAGGTTGTAAAGCGGATTTTAATACTTGTAAGCGAAACTATAAACTTTTTACTGCCTTTTCCGACTGCAAAGAAAATTGATCAGATAAAACGTTCCATTCTATAATCGGAGTTAGACGAATAACGCATGTTAGAAGAATAATGTATTTTCCAAAAGGAATAGCAATTTTCGTTCGATCAATTACTTAGTGACGTTGGACGGATTAAATTATAATTGTAGCAGTGTTTGATAATATACGATGTATTGGTTGTCCTGTACGTTTAAGTGAAGCAATTTGTTATATAAAAGGATCTTGTATGACAATAAAAACGCTTTACACAAGTTCTACGATTAAATTAATACTATTTGCTATTACAATCAAAATATGATGTAATTTATAACTATTGTAAAAGTTTGCCGATTTTACTGTGATGATTGGATATTTATTAAATTATATTTTATGTTTATTTATTTATTTAATATTAAATAAATGTATTTTATTTTATGTAAGCAATAGGAAATATTAATTACTGAACATATTTTTTAAGGAATTATTTACAAAATATACATGTATTCATTTGCCGACTCTTCTCCTCACCCACACCGGAGTAGCGTGGTACAGTATCCTAAAATCCAATTCAATCATGGGTTGTACACAACAACAAGATGTTTAAAAACATTTTTACAACAACTTGTTAACCTTTGGTAACATCTGAAATTAAAACCTAAATATTATTAACTAGACTCCTTTATACCAATGCTTATCTGATGTAACTTATTTTTACAGTTTTATGATATTAATGAGTATTTTTTTACATGAAAACAGTATAAAACCTGTAGGTTATACTGTCCTTCCTGCAGGAGGGATTGATAAATAGCGCATTCATTCAGAGTTCCAACTGGCAACAGAAGTACGGTTTGATAAGTTTGTGATTCAGTTACTTGTATATTACATAAACATTTAACAAACTTTGTTAATCGTCGATTTAAAAAAGAAGATTGTAATGTTTGATGTTAATATTCAGATATTTAGGCAATATGATTGTCTTTTAATGTACATACTGCAAATTGTTTTTTATACGTATTGTACGTGTTATTAGTATTAATAATTCTAGGAGAATTATTTTAAGAATATTTTTAATAGATACGATTGGAGTTTGTTCTTTGGACCGCGATAAAAAATAAGCAGCAGCATCAAAAAATTACACGAAAAAAATGTTTTTGACGTTGTAATATCTTACAAAAGTAATATATAAATAACTTATATATAGATAAGCAAAGACGGAACAGTTTAGTATAATTTTCTCCTCTGTTTGTCAACCGTTTTAGCTTTTCATTAAGCTACTAACACGCTTTGGAGATATCAAAAGTTTATCCAAGTGAAATTTCTCTATGCGCAATGTTTCGAGAAACTTAGATAATTTTCAGACGAAAGTAACGTTCAGTAGCCTATAGTGTTTTTACGTGGTTTAGCGCTATTTACCAACTAGGGGTAAACATCTCAATGTATTGAAATATATTTTTATTACAAAAATAATAATGTCGGCTGTAAGATAAATTAAAATTCCTATTTATCTATTTACATAATTACTTTTGCTATAATTAAGTTATTGATACATTTGTTTTGATTGTCTGACGTTTGCTACATTCTATAGCATTTTTAACAAGGTTATATTGATAAGGATAAAGTGATTGTGATACGAACTTAAGTAAGGATTTACTTCAATAGCGCGTAAAGATTACAAGCACACATTATTTTGGAAACGGAACTTTCAATAATTATTACGTCCGAATTTTAACCACGCGAACATAATATAATAATTTAGCAAAAGCGAATAGTCGAAAGCAATCAGTTTTTTCTATCGTTGTCCTCTAAACTAATTAAGTGGCCATTGATCTGATTGGAGGTATATCTTACTGGGAGCGAAAAACGAAGATATATTGCCGATAAAATAACCAATTTAGCGTGGATTGGCGTGCGGCGCGGCATGTTTAGTCAGTTGTATAACTAAACCTTTACACTGGTTCTAGCCGAGTCTGCCTTGAGCTTTATATAAATACTTCTTTTGAAGAAGTTTTATTTGTAAAGGTCGCTTTCGTTGTTGATCCAAAAAATAAAGTAAGTGATAGGGCTTTTGCACTGTTTTGTGTGAATCACGACCTCACTTCCAAGCGTTGTGTAACTTACAACTCGATGGACTGCATACCGTTTGTTCGTCGACATCAGAGGAGACTGACCACCTGGGCGGTCTATTAATGTTATATATTTCTATCCCCTAACTTGTGGTTACTTATTCTGCGTATATATATATATATATATATAATTAAATAACATACATATTTGATTTTATTTTCATTGAATTATAATATACAAATCCAGCTACTATATCTACTACTATTCAGTTCTGCTTCGAACAATAAAATAATACTCATATGAATAAATAAAAATTTGAATTTAACCTACTGAATTTGTCGCGATGTCAATAACAAATCGGAGATATTTGATTCTACCGATGTAAGAGTACGTGGACGGCGGGGATTACCACTCATACCATCAGATGACCCGTATGGTTGTTTGCTTCACTTGCCAGCAATTAACTTAAAAATACACCGGTATGTTGTTTTAATAGAGTGAAAGACAAAGAAAATTTTATTGGCCACTTAACCGTCCCACGTCTGTATACAGAGCAGCGTCCTTGAGCCACTTATAGTCTCAACAATCTCTTTGTGTCGAGCTCTCATGAGCTTTTGAGTATCCTTTCGAACAATAATTAGAAATAATGAAGTGCTGTATACCGACCACTGTACCTAGTATGCGACTATCGACGTCCTTGTAACTCCGGGGAACGAACGGTTCGATTTAAAAGTTGGCGCATATAAGTACATATAGTAATTAATTCACCCGAACATGCATTTATTATTTCATGTATATATTACATATATGAAATATCCGTAGATATATGTACGGAAAGGTAATAATGCCAATAATAAATTATTAATAATACTGATAATATAGTCCTTACGCGAATCTCTACCATAAAGCAGGCTGGCTTCTTTCCCCTTTTACGACACTATGCTGCCAGCATGTGATCGAGGAAGTATTCTAAAGCCCTTATAGTAATGATGATGACATGATTAAGCAAGATTAAATATATCGGAATTTTTCATGTCGAATTTTGTTCAGCAATGTCATCAGAGAGTATGTAACTCTCCCTATATATATTATATATTTATATATGTTATTTAAATTTTTAATCATTAATTAAATAATTTATATTCATTCTCTCAAGTTCAAATACTTTTTCTAAACTTATTGTAGATGACACGTGATGTTAATATAGTTTTTTGAAATATTAATAAATTATTATTAATTATTTTTATTACACTGAATTTAAATAAGACTTTCAATATTATCACAACATGTGCACAAAGCAACCGCCGTCGAACAAATGACGAACGCCAAAGGCGAATGCCGAATGATCAATGACCCGTTGTTTTGTCATACGTCGCCTTATATAAAATGACACTGGAGGTGGGTAGGTATACCCGTTTTACGTTCTGCTTACAGACACTGGATGGCTGCGCCGACATATACATATTTATATTTATTTTAATTTGATTGGGTTCAATTTTTTCAAATTCTTGTTTACAATTTCTTTTGTCAATGTATTTTAATCAAAATAACAACGCTTAGGTGATGCAATTTGTACAGAAGTTAACGCAACGAGGTTTTATCTATTATTGTCAGAGTAACTGACACTTCAAACATTGTTAATAAATAACTTTGACGAATGGGCTAAAGTCGGGATCAGAGTGCAGAGCTGGTTTTCCAAATAAGAGCTATACTTTGTAGTTCACATCTAGACATCATAGAATTTTCCGAAGTTTGGGTTGGGTCGGTACCCCTCTATAAATCTGCATTATAGTGAAATGAAGTGACGTTTGAAGTCTGGTCTATAACGAGGAAAAATTCGTACTTATGCTGAACGTATTTCAAAAATACTGAATTTGTATAAGCGTTGCAATTATGTCGTTACTTCTTTCGGTGACGCAAAAATATTGTCATACAATATAAGGGTACCAAACAGTATTTCAAATGCTTTTAACCTGCTTTTACCTGTGATTACCAGTTCCCACATGTTCCGCGTAGTGGGTCAAAAGCCATTATCTTAAATCCTCGTATTATTAAAGGATTTCATATTAAGTCGTAATAAGTTTGATAATCATAAATAAATGAGTTTTAATTACACCGTTGGTACAGTTGGTAGTAATCCTGCCAGCTGATTAAAGCCTTTTACATTGGAAGCCCAGCCGGTGCAGATATTTTTATATTTAATTTGGGTCTTCATGATTTGTTATTATATTTTTGTATGTTTACGCTACCTGCAGCATCAATGCAGATAAGTATGTACATAAATGTTTATTTGGGTGCAAGGGCAAAGTACCACGGCGACGAAGATTCAAGTATAATTCTGTCCTTAATGGTGTCAGGTACCATCATATTCTTTTATAGCCGCACTGCGTTTACAGTGAATACGACGATGTTATGAAAGAGAAGGCGAATGGAGCTAATCCATTTTAATTACAGCCCTGCTGTTGCTGATATCATCAGAATCACAATATATTATACGTAACGCCATTTGGGCCATCTGTGTATTATTGCGGCGTTGTAATAATATTGCTGTACGTTAACCCTAATGACGATCTTGAACAGAGCCCTTTTGGTAGGCACATTATTTCATACAAAGGGTAAGGATAATTCAGTCTTGGCATCGGGCTAATCCCAGAGTAAGTGAGCTACGGTTTAGTTCAATGCATTATGGCGTAACCCATAAGTGTCTCACTGCACGACACTTGTTTATTTTTATTATTGAGGAGAAGAAGAATTGAAGACTAATTCCGAACAAACCAAGTACTTCTTACAATACCTAACGATAATAAATCAGTAATGTTAAAAAAGAACGGTTTAGTTTATGCTGTTCCTAAATAGTGCCGATGACATGTTCCATTCGTACAAACTGAAAAAAGGAATAAAGAGGGATTTTAAAAAATCGATTTCATCTCACAATGACTCTTTTATCTGCACAAAGGCTATTAGATGGGTTTGTCATTTCTCGCGGTTCCAACAAAGTGCCTTGCGACAACATTGTTACGATCCATTAATTTTTATATAATCTATGAGAAATCTTTCGCGCGACCTTTTGTATTTGAAGTCTTTGAGGTAAGCGCGTTAAACACAGTAATTACAGTATTTAACAGCATAAGAAGTTTTCAATATATTCTAAATCATAAATTGTAAAATAATGCTATTATAACTACAAAACATGATGGTACGTCATAGATGTCACCGAATAAACATTTGGGGAGGCAAAATTGTTGATTCTGCTGGTGTCCAGACTGCGAATTGTAATCGAAACACATTACCTGAATTTGGTTGATTTTGCGATACGGTAGTAGAAGCAAAACTAACGTGCATAAGTGTATTGACAAAATATTGAAATGGTTCCGTATTTGAACTGAAAGCACGGACAATTTAAATTGAGGTTAGCAACTTAAATTAAGAAATTTGTGACCCTCCGCAACTTCCAAAACTAGAGCTCCATCGCCTCATTAATTGGTCAACTGGAACGTCGGGCAGGGACTTGCTATTAAAAATCTGGCTGGTACCCTTTATTGCCTCAATACTAGCTGAAATCTCTCAGCAGAAAACACAAAGGACTAAACGCTCCTTTAGTAAACAGTGGTTCCCGTATGTTTTTAACTGACTTCAAAAAGAAAGGAAGTTCTGTTTTCGTGTGTTTTTTATGTAGGCACTGTCATCATTTCATTGTTAATGGAATTGCTTTCACGATTATTTTTGTTGTTATAGTGGGATAGCACGGAGATGGTCTCCTTTAAATATGGTGAGAATCTGATTCTGGTTTACCAGGATAAAGAATGGAACTTCTTAACAAATGAGAATAACAGACTGAACGATGCTATCGATAATCTTAACATAGCAAAACAAATCCTTCATTTATTTCAGTATTTAGCGTATATAATAATATTGTATATAAATAAATATGTAACAGAGTTTCACAAGAATTGTTACGTTGGAATTATATATGAAATTAATCATATTATCTAGTTTGTTTTAAATTAAGTCTGATTTAGGTATTTGTCGCATTTTTGTGCCATTTTCAGTCTGCCTTTTTTAAGTGATTAATTTTTTTAAAAGACCTAAATTCATCTCTCGCATGCTTTAAATCATGTTAAGCAAACATGACTGGCAATTGTTCACTAGTTTTCAAGACTACCAGTCCGTATACAGTGATAAATAATTCAGTTCAGTGCAGTACCCGGTAAATGGCTAAACATACATTTAGAATGTGCTTGCTTCTTGTTTATTTACTGCACCTGCTAGTGGTTGTTTCAATAATACTAAAATGTTTGCTACGACTTTCAAATTGCGATTCTACTGCTATGACAGTACGAATTGGAATTGCAGAACGGCTGGGTACTCTCTGAGGATTGTCGGGACATCTCAAAAGATTTAAGGCGCAATGCATACAAGTGACGGACGAGGATAATGTGGACTTTTTTATTCAAAATCAAAATCATTTATTTATGTAGGCATTCTGTAAAAACACTTATGCACGTCATTTTTTGCTTCTACTACCGTTTCGGAAAGGTGCTTTAACACTGCGGAGAAGAAACGGCGAAAGTAACTCCTCAAGCATCTTTTGAACAACATAGTAATAACAAAAGTTTAAATCTGTGCGGAACCGGTTATGTATTATTTCCAGGGGTCTTTGTCATTAATATATATAAGCTATATTTAAATGCGAAAACAAATTCCAAGCCCCATAAAAACTCCTTCTTATATTGATTTTGGCTTTATTATTGCATTTCATGTAATAAATATTTCGCCCGCAAAATTGGTTCGACCGTTGTCGTTAAAATAAGATGGAGACCTTGGATTTGTCAATACTCCCTCTATTAATTTGCGCTGGAGCACCATGGTAGAGTAGACTATTTATTCTCAATTACCTACAAGAAGTTATCCATACCCCGCAGGGGTTAGTATTATGCCCAAACCAACATTATAATTCATTTAACTGTACATTGTAAGACATATATACCATATTAGCTGTTGTAATATCTAATATATGTTTAGGAGTTTAACAAATCCTATTAATATTTACTACAAAGAAAATGAATTTTATAATTAAATTACATTTTTAACGACCCCAGAAAAGGAAGCGATTCGTATGTATGTATTTTTTATGTATGTATATTTATAACTCCTTTGTTTATGAACCGAATATGATGGTTCTTTTTTAATATATATATATATATATATATATGATAGATCAGAGTTTTTTACCCTTAAATATGATGAGGATCTGATAATAGGTTCCGGAGATAAAAGAGTGGAACTCCTCAACGGATGGGAATATTTGAGCAGTGATTAAAGATATCAATATTAAAAATATTTTTGGCCTCGCTTTCACTCAATGTAAAATGCTGCATACGTACAACTCTTGCAAGTTTAAGAAGATGTCTATGTGTTTTTTTTGTGAGAGAGGGTGAGATAGCGCCTCGTTCTGTCGGCGTGAGGCGCGAGGAGTGAGGCGCGCGCCGCGGAGCGAGTCTGACTTCTCAGAATATTTGCCAGAATTGTCGTTTTAATGTATGTTTCACGAATTTTAGCTACGACGAATGTATCTAATTTGGAATTTTGGGATATAATTGTACTCTATCGATGTTAACTTACGTTTTGTGTATTGTTAATTCTTCTGTATTCTTCTCTAGTTTAGAGACAAGAAACAATTCTCAACAGATTTTTTTTAACATTTCGTTACATTTTCTGGTTACGTTCTGCAACTTAATGTTTTTATACTAACATTTTATATCGTTAACTATATTAATAAAGATTGCAGATTTATTCACTGAGTAAACTATATGATAACTAAATATCATTTGTGCACTAACAAATTAAAATTTTATAATAACATATTTCTTTTCGAAATTACTACCACTGATACCACTGACAACTCATCTAGACGATATCAAGTCATAGCGTAAGATAGAGACCCAAAAAACCTATCAATAACTACATTCATTTCTTGATCGTATTAATAAAATAACATTTCTCATCTACAATAATGTTATAACATATTCATTATCATCATTTTTTCCCAATCTAATTTGCAATACGTGCAAAAGTGCTTCAAAAAGTAGTTCGTTTATACTTTTAAATTGAATTCTTCAATACCATTACGTAGCATTCTATAATAACAGTTAAATGGATCATACTATTTTTTTTTAACCAAAGTTGTTGACTGCGCTTAAATTCTTTATGATGCATGATTATACCCTTATGATATATAATACATAGTTTTTCCATAAGAGTCTTTATACATAAATGCTGTTTGAAGTCTCTCAATATTCTTTAAATTCTAAGTGGTTTTAACAATCCGAAGCATATATTAAGTGAAAATGTTTTCCGTGCAAATCCACGTTTCATTGATTTCATGGGGATTCAAAAAAAGTGTAGGAGAATTTTAAATAGAAATATTAAAATTTTTGTTTCTTAGTAATCTTATTTTAATAGGTTTAAGAAATATATGTTTATTACAACAATACCTGTTGGATTACTGGAAAACAGTCATCTAGTGCCCGTCGTAGACATTAGATGTAGCGAAAAGCCAAGTAAAGCGATTAGTAAATAAATCCGAAGGTAACAATGAAGTTACCCAAGTAATAGCCCCTGCTACAAGTCATGGCCACTTGCGGATTTAAAGGCGTTTTGTGTCGGATCATTTGTCACTCGGAGCCGAGATTATATGGCAAAGGTTATCCTGTTAATTAGCGGAAGGAAAGTTTCAAAGTTTAGTACACTATAAACTGTGTGTTACTTCTCAATTTAAATCCTCTAGTGAAGAAAAAACAAGAGTATAAAATAAATTGCTTAATGGTGGGGCAATTCGTTAAGATTATATAATCAATATTATTATTAAGTCGTTAATATTATTATTGGTATTATTATCTTTTCGTGAAGCCTGTCTGGCTAGCTACCACCCTCCTGCTTGAGTCAGCCGCCAAACGACTCATCATGTTCCGGCTGGGGGGTTGAGAGCCAGTACTTACTTTCTGATCTCATTTCCAGGTCGATAATGCATCAGGGATACCTTTGGTCTTACTGATGTCCATGGGCGATGATGACCACTTACTATCCGGTGGCTCGTCTGCTCGTTTGTCGGCTATTAACATAAAATAAAAATAAAAATTAGCCAATGGAAAGTACTCATGCGTACAGAGTCCATATTCCTGTATCTAGATTAGGATACGATGAAATGGAAAAGTGTTCGATGAAGGATTATAGTTTTAATTTTAACACACACACTTATTTTATAAGTTATTGAACTGATATACTTAAGACTCTCATCTTCGCTCCATCGTTCCTTTGGCGTTTGCGATTTTTCTTAAATACGATTACCACAAACGTACCTTCATATGTACATAGTTTCTTGTAACATTCAACACTGAGAAAACAAATGCTAAAAAAATATTAAAATCAAGAAGAAAATAATGTCATTGCATTACAAAATATTTTAAAAATTTCGTATATCTAAACGCTAAATTACCGATATAAGTATTTTTAAAGGCCTTATTGTATTACATTGGCATCTCTTTGCAGAACCCCAGGATTATAAGACCTTTGTTTTACTAATGATTAATAAGTACTCTTCTGCGTACACATTTTTCTCCAGTGTAAATTGGTGGAAGGATAAGTGACAAATTCGAACGTTATGGATGTCTTTACGAAACCCTAAACGCTAACAGTTGGCTAACTTAAGCTATGTAACGATAATAACCAGGACCGATGGTCGATGATGATATCTCTTCGGAAATGTGGACATGCTTAAAAAATATTGCCATTAACAGCAACCCATCCAATTTCCGACCACACCTACAACACTCAACTCGTGTGATCATTAACATTTTTATGTTATACCTAAAGCTTGAATGAGGCAATAAAATATTTGCAAAAAGTAATGGTTTCAACTTCGATGTGTTTATTGCCTTCATATATTGAAATAAATCGTTGAGTTGCCGTTGAGTTACTCATTATTTATTATCGACATGTTTTACTTCTCTGTTCTAGACAGGAGGAAATGTTATTTCATAAGATCAATGAGTTCTCGGGTCTGAGAGGAACCGTGTTGTGTTTGAGAGCTGACTCTACTATTCATAGAAAACTACATTATTGATATCAGAATATTGTCGTTTTGCGTATTCTCATTGTTTATTTTATTAAATATTCTAACTTCGTTCGGATTGAGCGATTAATTATATACCTATATACATGATTATTTAAAATGGTATATTTTTTTCGTTGAAATTGTTAGAAATTATTAGATTAGATACTGATATTTTATATTGCCTTACATCTGCGCTACCACATGTTCTCACTATATATAATTTTTCATTAAGATCGCTCATAACGTTCTTGAGTTATATTGGAACATACAGACAGACAAATAGGCAGACAGACATTTAAAAAATAATTGGTTGATGTCAGTGTGTCATAAAACGAATATTTATCATGAAGTTTCACAAACAAATAGAATGCACCGACAAGGCACTATAGGTTTATGTAGTAGTATAGATGTGAAAAGATTAGTAAAATAATTAATTGAGTTTTATTAAACTTCCTGATTGTTTTTATGTATGTAACTGTATCGACATAATTGAATGTAACGATGGTTTGATTATTATTTTTACATATT
>DWPT01000894.1:0-21013 GCA_018251895.1 Agathymus mariae mariae
CGTTGTGACGGGGAACATGCACCGGGATCCAACGGTAACTAACTCTGAAAACCACATGCACTTCGATGGAAGGCCGACTGCCACCAAAGTTCGCTCTAAGTTAGAAGTTTGCAAGTGCATTAACCGTGCTATCGAACCCGAATGGTCGATGTGTTCGTGTCCGCCCAACTGACACTACTGGAAGACCTGGAAGGCAATTGGAATGATTGGCTTTAATGTTAGATTGCTGAAAATTTACTGGAAGCCTTAAACTGGAAGAGGACCATAAACAAAAATACGTTTTTTAACGATAAAGAAGTATCGCTAACTTCAACCACTTCTGACTAAACTAAACTAAACTGGTCAAATCGGTTAAAAGTCAATAATGTTGTCTAAATAACGGTTCTGAAAGTAAAAACATGGCACATGTGTTGTCTACTGTTTCACTGTTAAATAAGTTTTTAAACACGCAGAGGCAACTAGACCATACAATCTTGTTGTCTTTCGCGGAATATTTATCGCGCAATTTTGCTGTAAAAACGTAAATGTAATTTCCAAACAAAAACCTACTGTTTACAGATATTAATAATTAAGACTCTAACAAGTGCAGATGCATACTACGATAGCTCTAAGAACAACTCGAGACTTGTAATTGATCATTTCCTTGTTTTATGACATCAACAAATAAAAAAATTAGGAAATTACGATGCAGCAGTTTTGTTAAAAAATAACAAGTTCTTCAAAACCATGACCTCTACTCTCTACTCTGGTATAAATTGTCAATATCAATAAAACAATGCATGCATGTAAGTACATATTATTTCATAGTTAACTAGCTAGAAAACAAACAAGTTTCGCATACGTGGGGGTGGGTGTACTCATACACCGCACACGAACGGCGAAAGGTTCGATATATCATAAATTACAAAGTTTGCAGCACCAGTTCGGGATAATCACCTAATGATTATTCTATGAAGCCTTCCAGAGAGATTTAGTATGTTATAGAGATTTTATATTGGTTACTTTTGATACATGAATACGTTGTAATAAAGCCTAAAGCCGATGGTTTCTATTTGCTATTATTTGTTATCATGTTTTTGATTTTTCACTTCCAGTCATTTTAAAGCATGAGCACTGCAACCACGTCTAACAAATAATATTTAAAATTTTTAAAAATAAAAATTGTGAAAATCGCAGCAACGTCAATAGCACTTGCGCCATCTATCGGTGAGAAGTAAAATATAATGTGAAAGCTTTACGAGAATTGCAACGATGAAAACTAACACTACACGCGCGATGCTACTGCAAACGAAGCTTACACGCCAACAATTATGAAATTACAATGACTGAGACAGACATTTAATTTACTGTGCAATTATTACCGAGTACCTATTACAAAAGACATTTCCAGCAAAAACGCCCCCGCCGGCTGCCACTTAGAAAGCGCCTTTGAAAAACTAAATAGCCGTTTAAAGAGCGTTTATACTGAAATAACTCGAAAAAAGTTTAGCGGAAAAAGTTCGGTATGCGCTCAACAATGTACTCATAACGCCATCTGTTGGTGAGTAGTAACAAGCGCGTAGGGGTCAAGAAATTATTTCGCCAAGAATGTTCGTCGTCCCGCGGCCGCTTTGATGGCTTCCGACGAAGCAATCAACCCCCTTTACGGGCATATTTATGATTATAATACCATGTCTCATTATATACTTTATGATTTTATACCTAACTGACTGTCCGGGATAATAGCAGGGGAATAATTGTTACGGCTGTTCGCATAAACTCGAGCGAGACGACACCACCCGATTAATGTATCTGTCTCGAGTATCCTTCTTTTGTTTGTTTACAATTACAGTGTAGTGTAGTTCTTTATTAATTATCGTTTTTAACATCCTTCTACACCAACTCGCTTTAATCAGTACAATTGAATGTCATCGCCAGGTTATAAATACGATCGTTTCATTTTACTACTTCGTTTCGCACTTTGTTATATCATGCTTCGTTTATTCTAATACTTTGGGTTTGTTATAACAAAAAATGTGATTTATCAGCTAACTAGAACTGAGTCGTTTAAATTGGTACTCGACGGCAAATGAAAATTTACATAAAGAGTTTATAATCGCGGTACAAATTGTCTAACTTAATCACTATATCAATGAAACGTATAACAAAATAATGTCGCGCCGAAAGTTTGCAGTTTAAAGTCCACTTAAGTTTAAGTTAGTTTCGAATTACTTGGTTTGAATCAACAAAAGTTAACTATGTAAACATTAATGGAAACCATTCAATAAGTAATTAGGTATGCAATCCGTCCCTGTATCATTTAAGGTGAGTCAATTTAAACGAAGCATTTCATTTAAGTGAGTACGAACTAAACAAGCAAAAACAATAATCGTATGACATGCTGCCAACACTAAAACCTAATCCCGCTACGACGCACATTGTCACCAACATAACGAACAATAAATGTCTAAAATGGTGGCAATATTAGCCCACTACGTCTATTAAGCGGGATATCTTTGGATCACCCACGACCAGTCATTGAGACGATTCCGAAACATTAATACGAATGCGTTTCGAGCGCCACAGAAATAAAAAATATAATTAATTTATCCGACGTGCGGATTCAAACGACGTCCTTGCAAACTGCTCGGTAATAATAAACTAAACTTTTATTAGTTTCATAAAATGTGAACCATAATTAATCAGCTCCCATGAACGAGAAAGTATACACGAACTTACTTGTACTGCATTGAAGGAACACAAGCAAATATAAAAAAAAGATCAAACATTATTAGCGGGCTCTTAACAAATTGGCCGTGCACGAGTTCCTACAGAGTACACAGGTGGACGTTTATCTGTTGACAGATCAAAATGTTAATGTTGGTAACCCTGAAGCTCACCGATACATATAAAAACCGTTGTCCAGTGCACATTTAAATACACACACTTTAAAATAAATTTATTATCATGCACTAGATACGAGATGAGTTGATTGCGATTATTTAGCACTATCTTATTTTAGTCGAGGCTATTAAACTGTTTAATTGTGCTAAGGACATAATTGTACCAACTTGGAACGAATCCTACATAGCGTAAGAACGCATCTTATTTTAATGCTTTTCTTTTTACCTTGTGTACCTTTGTAAATATTGCTACAGATGACGACGTAATCATTTATAGTTTTTGCATAGATTTAGAATTCTATATACCTACATCTAGGATGTTCATCAGTCAAGATAGACAGATCGAACAGCCCAGAGAAAATAATGACAGAGTGATTATTTTCTCTATTTTCAGAGGGGCCACAACAACAAAGCTGGCTACTTCATATGAAATAACTGGATGACCCACAAAATGATTCCAACGGCACTACATCCATTATACCTCTTACATACGTCCAAACGCCCCCACTATTTGATATTCAAGCTTACAATCGTTCAGGAACCGAAGAATGCGACGCATTTGCAAATGCCGTTTAAAATCGGAGCAGAATACTCAATATTTTGCCAAATAAATCTCGAGTGATGTGTGATCGCGCGAAGCATATGTGTTGTGTTTGTCCGCACAGTTTGTTCGGTTCGATTAAAACAGAAATTAACAGCCAAAAATAATATATTCCTCGGCGTCTTCCCTCAGTGACTCATACGGAATATCAATATGTACTTCTAAAATACAATCGTAGATTTACAAATTCTTAGCCTTGACTAAAATTTTCACAAATAATTTCTAATGATAAAGTAGTCAAGTTTGTAGTGGGGAACCATCTCCAAAATAACGCCAATTTGAGGCAGGACAAATGTATATTTTATAGAAAATAAAGTGCATCTCTACATATTATTCCCCGTAATTAATTACATACGTACCTTCAGCGAAAGCGGAACATAATTCACCGTTCTGTCTCACAGGATGGGCTGTTTAACTTGTCAGTTAGATGCGATTTGTGAGCGTCCATTTTACATCTTTGCTCCCTGTCTTGCATAATTAGTAAGGATTAATGTGAGGCTATGAATGACTTGTTATTGCACGTTAGATTAGGGTCAATTCAGAAAACTCGTAAACGAACTCAAGGGGCGTTATGGGACCGTAAAATTGCACATAACTTGCCTCACCGGTTCGTGTTAGCTACGTATTCGTTAATGTCGGCCCGATAAAGGCCATCGAAGATAAATTTGATTGCACCAAACCCAATAAAATACATTTTCATATACAGAATGATTCTCTAGTGACACTGAATAAATTACACGCGATATTTCTAATCATGTTAATGTCAAAGAAGAGGCAGAATAATCGTATTCTAAGCTCCTTCTAAATGAATACGGCACGGGGAAAAATTTACAGATTACAATCTATAAATACAATAACTAAACCACGGGCAAGAGCAGGGTATGCGCTATGTCGCGTCGCATGCCAGCCTGCAGTCAATCGCTGTTATAATCAATATCGTGCCACGCAAATCAATGCACTAATGACACGCCATGGAAACCGTGAAAACTTGTCAACTGTCCACTAGATTATACATGAACTAAAATAACAGTCTTGTTTACTCACGGAAACACGATGAATTTTATCTTTATTTTACACTGTTATTGTTTACGACAGATAGGGGAAATATAACGGCTGAATAGGCCGTATGTTTTCATTTTTGTTTAATTGTTGTTTATTGTTTGTGAAATGATTAAGTCTTCGTCGGATACATTTGGAAAAAACAACCAAAACTACTCCTTCTAAATGGAAGGATTGGGCTTCATTCCATACTCACGAAGTAAAACTACTATATATCAAGTAGCGCGGTACACCTGAGATTGATTGTATATACCTAGAACTATCAACTGCGGTTCAGTTCCAAGTCGGAAGCTGAGACGTGCACGCTCTTTTACTACATGATCCGAAAAATAAAAATTGTCAAAAGTTTAGTTTATTTTGATATGCTGATTCCGATAAGCTTTTCTTCGCGTCACAAGTTGTAATGTCACCGGTACCCGTAGTTACCCCTCTAAATCAATTACTTCACACGGAGCCTGCAGACGATCAGGTGCGACTAAGTGCATTACGTACACGTGCAGTACGCGCGGAATTCGGTAATTTCGTTAAAAAACTTTGCTATAGTTAAAAGTTACGCGAATAACTCCCTCCGGACCGATACTAGCACCGACTGCCGAATATGTACGGGGCGATATCTTTAAATGTCGCAGACGCAATTATTTCATAAATATGAAAGATTAAAAAAACGCGTTTACTTTGCATTAAAACTACATAGCCCTATAAGGCCACTTTTTCAACACCATTTAAAAAGTCATTTCAGTATATTGGAAATTTTGATTTCAATATCTTTCATATAGTCTGTTTAGTATCAATCTAATTAAAGAACCAGAATTTACTACAGACCAAAAATTTCAAAAATGTTAGTACTCTAATATATGGTTATTAATATGTTAAGAACAAATAAAAATGTTATGTTAGGGGGATTAGATGTGTAAAAATGTAAAAAAATGCTTATATTTTACTAGTACCTATATATATAGATACACAAAGGTAATACAGTACATATATATATATATATATATGTTATATAGATCATAACTCAAATATAAATATTAGTATATACTATTATTGGCATTAAAGTTTATTAAAGATCTGTCATGCTTTAACATGTGGCTAAGTTAGTTAAACATAAATTAAGGTGAAGACTTGCAAGGTCACATTTTTAAAGAACTTTCGTTACAATATTTCCCGAATCTAAATCGTTTTTCGCCTTGTCAAAGAGTGCAGTGAGTGCACGGGCGCGTTGTCATCGTGAGGCATTCCCTCGGAATGCCGAGTTTAATTGGTTATTACTTATAACAGTGCACACTTGTTAATTTACCACTCGACGCGGATGCTACTTCGATATCGCAACTGAATTGACATCAAGTAACTCGTCAAAACGTTAGTTTCTGGTCGAATTAACCCTACCTGTTCATCACCTGTAATGACATCTTAAATACGCTGAGACAAGCCTAATAGAAATTTAGACATCGTGTCACACCATTCCCCACGGACCTGCCGTTGAACGTCGTCAGACTATTCTCTTAACTTCAAGGTATTCGTGATAAACCTCGTGGATACTTTCTAATTTGATCTATAGTATCTCTTTAAAACCAATTCGTCTCTTTTTTTTCAATTACTTTTTCCACTCCTAGCATATTTCCTTCCGTCACAGTCGTCAGAGGGAGACCACTTCTTTCTTCATCTGCAAATCTGTTATAGACAGCATTCAAATTCGTTGTGGCGATATGATAATAACATATATACATAATCCTTTTGAGTTTTCTTTCAGTTTATACGAGATTCGAAATTGTGAAAAACTCATCGAAAATATACGTATCGGAGACACATCCATTTTTTAGTGAAACACAATATTTAATTTTAGCTCATAATAAATGTGGACTTTGAACTAAAATATTCGTACTTCTAAACAATCGTAGTGTAAAAAATTATTTTCGCAAGTTTTCTGCACGGCTTGATGCATGAAATCTTTTGTCTTTTAACATTATCCTCGTCAATGTAGTTCAGAGGTGTAGTTTCATCAAATAAAAAAAACTAACTACGTTTTCGAGTACGTCCTCTTGAAACAGCAAATTGATAATAGAATCTAGTTACAAACTACTGCGTTTGCTCGACGCACATTGTCTCCGCAGGGAAATCCGCAACCATTCGAAATGTACTATCCGTAATATAAGAACTTGGAATAATCTAGTTTTCTACGGTCATACCTGATACATATGGCTATTAGTTTAGGTAGGGTATCTCGAAGATGGTAGTAACACAGCCCTGATTCAAATAAAAACTTATAAAAATAAATTACAACTCGCTTCTCGGTTGAAATAGAAAAATGGGTGATATTAAACATTCTTGTAAACCTGAGTGGTAAGACCCCTGATCTCGAACACCAATTACGTCTCACGCACAAGAGATACGGAACCGTGTCGAGCAATAGTGGCATTCGGTAGCGGTTGTTTATCGCAGCAAAGTTCCCGGCGATCAGTCGGCTCTCGGTGGAATCAGTCGTGACCGGTGCCCCCGTTGATTGCCATCTAGCACGCGAGCCGATCCCCCGTCCCACGCACGCCACACAACCGAACCCGAACTTTGTCCGAACAAAAGAAATTCCTACTCCATCGAACGTAACGCTTAACACCGTCGTAACTCATGGGAAAGGCCGTCGGAATTGAGTGAATTATTGACAGCGATGCGAGCTTTTTTAATTTAATGAGCCTAGACAAATACATTCTCACTGGCTTCCATATGAATAGACATAACTGCAAATAAATAAATGTATGCTCATTCCTCGTACAATAAAATAGGATTTTCCTTTGTGTCGTCTACGTGAAGCTGACTAATTGGCAATTATATAGGGCAGACTGGTGCAGAAGCGTGAAACATGTACGGCATTCTTACGTGGTAGATCTCATTTGTACATTTCATTGCTGCAACACTTAGCACCTAATTTTAAACAGTAGCTACATTTTATGCAACTATTTCTTTTGCATCGTATTAACAATTCAAATGCGGGCATTTTTTCCGTTCTCGGCAACACTTTCGAGCGGCCCTGACGTCCGCCTTCGTGGACGACTCAAATGCAAATGAGTATCGATTCGCGGCGTGACGTCTAAGGCGCACTCTCACCCCTTCCTTTCCGACTACCCACCTTGATTTACAATACCGGATACGCATTCCCCATTCGCCACCGAACTATATGTGTGCCGAGTAAATTACTAACATGTTTTTTTACTGTCACAGTGACACGATAATTTAGAGCGCCTTTACTTTCCAAAGCTTTGAATATTCATAAATATGGAATTAGCAATCAATAACCGCTATAAAGGTATAGTTTTCGCGTGCTCACACGCGACACAGTGTCGCATATACAAATAATTTCTCTGCTTTTATTACTACTATGGAGCAGCGTAACGGCAAAGGATATCAAGTACACAAACTTTAAATATTTGTTTAAAAGACACATTGCTTACAACGTGGACCTAGGACTAAAATAGCTAAGCGATCTTTAGTTTTTCGAGCGGTTTTATGCCATTATAATGAAATACGTAACAGTTTATTTCTTGTACGTGGCTGAGACTCAATAAATAACACTTCCGTGACCGGACGACGTTAATTGAGTACGATTTTTTCTTTGAATATCCATCAAAAGTACACGTAATGGCTACGATGAGAAGTGATATATCGTTACACTTTATGGTTTTTAGACAACAAAAATGAGGTGGACTCAATAGAGCGCGAGCGGCCATCTTGTTATGCTTAGCATTACAAAATGGCGTGACAACGGCGAGTAAAACGAGCGCAATTTTTGAAGATATTCCGGAGCACGTTTTGGTAATCGTCCTCGTGCCATACGCGGAATAACAAAACAGCAGCTGGAAGATCAAAGGCGTTTATAGACGTGTGTTGAAATTCATCGACGGCCGCTGTTTCGAGTGATTTTGAAGTTAACTAATTGGTTATAGGCATCGCTGACTGAGCCTCGCATGAGCGCAATTTTAAACACGATATAAAGATTTATTTTCAAGATCGCTCAGATGAACCCCTTGTAAGGTGAAATTAACCACATTGCTTCTTACTGTGTAATTTTAAATAAGGTACAACATTTCGATTTGAACCCAAAGACAGAAAATTACCTATATCACAATGACGCTTGCAAACGAGCTGTGAACATTAAAAATCAGGAGATGGGGTGACTCAGTAACGTAACATCTACATGAAGGAAATGACTTCACCATTGTTATAACATGATTTTTATCTAAACACGTAGGTAAGGATGTGATACGAGCAATTCCGACTGGACTTTTAAACTACCAAGCTCCTGCCCAATTAAGAGTAAATTAGTGCAAAGTAATTATGTACTCGAATCACGTATATAGAGTTATTGTCAAACATTTATGACTGGAAAACTGAATGTTATGGACGTCCAGATGTTATCGGAGCCGTGACAAGCGGTTTATAAAATTTATTTCGCTCACGTTCACAGTCATAAGTCGTTAAGACCGATTTCACAAAAAACCGCAGATAAATATAAAAAATAAAGTATAGAAGGACGTCGTTATGTTGTTTGCATACCGAACGAGAGTGTGTTGATATGTGCCGTGAGAAAAATGATTTTCGTAAAGTAACGTAAATGTTGCATAAAATTGAACGCAACTTTGACTATACGCTAAGTTGCGCGTCGTGAAACTTATCACGTAAGAAGCTATTTTTCTATTTTCAATGTAGATAGCTTATTTCCTAGTTCTATTAACAGAAACTTCACTGGCTCAATATTCATCTTCTGATTCGATTATATTTTACCTTAGCATACTTATAGGTATATGCTTTATCACTAGTATACATTCTATACAGAGTATAAATAACCCGAGATTCCCAATGTGGACAATCAACTTAATATCATAGCCTGAGTACTATCTGTATACTTCATGATATATAATGTAAAAATCAATGAGTATGCTCAAAATATAACGTTTTAAGTATTTATTTAAAATTATTTAGAAATTCTATCCTCAGATAGACGGCAAATTATCGCCTACCGTTTCTCGGCTATGTGAGGTACATCGACGAGTGATTTCATTTTAAAAATAGAAAAAGATCATCATCATCTGTAATCATGATAACTTTTTATGTAATATTTAGATCGAAACCGCAACACTCTCAGAATAATAAGATACCGATTACTGCGTTTTATATATGCAGATAAATAAAGTGACTTTAAGTTCAACAAACGAAGTAGGGTTAATACTCGAATTAATGCAACATTTGTGCATCCCATTATGTTTTTATTACGAATTAATCAAGACATATATTCGCATTGGCCATTAAATTAAACAGGACAATTGTCGAGGAATCCTTAACCATATTGTCGGTTTTAAAATAAAATTTGAGATCCTCGGAAACGAATACGATATATGTTGAAACGTTTCGTCCCGAAGACATTAAGACACCGCAGAACGAACGGGAACATGCGACATTTCGTGATTCTTAAAAAGCGTAAACAATTATTCGCCATTTCACTCCGATTATCCGACTCTCGTGTTGTTGGCGTCACAGTCGGTGTGCCCCAACCGTTTGAGTTTGGAACAGGTTACGCAACTGACCGTTTCCTTTGTTGTTTACCTTCTAAAGTTAAACTTTCACTTGTGACAGTTGATGTTTCAAATTTCAACAACCATACATCTATACACAAGCCTGACAAGGGAGCCCGTCACTTTGGGATTACGGCGATACGCATGTATGTAGATACACAGTGGTTACTTTAGTAAGCTAACAAATTGTTCGGCTCCGTTAAAACTCAAAATACCACTTTTTGCGGACCAAGTTTAAATAGTGGTCTAAAACATTACGATAAAATATATAATCGCACTAGCTTGTCGTGTGTGGCGCAACTGTTGGTACCTTCGAATGTCCACAAAATGTAAACTAGATCCTCATCGCACCTTTGATTGAAGGCATTTATTTCTGTACATGTAAACCGAGCCAATAATTGTTGGCCTAATAATTACTAGGCCGTAACAAAAGACACATCCTAAATGTGTAATTCGCCAGTAATTGACGCCACAACGAAAAAACAATATTATAAAATTTTAAGTATCTACCCATGTATGCTTATAATACAACTGCTAATAGCTCGGCCATCTTTACTCGTGTAAATTAATGGCGCGTCTTAATTAGACTAATGTGACGCATACATCAGCATCTAAATAGTGTCGCTTCATTGTGAACCAGAGACAATATGTTGACAGGATGAACGACCACAAGATGGCGGCGGTTTTCGCGTAACTTCGCTTGTTTATGGATGCGCGTGCGCCGTTTTAGGATTACTGGCTTAGGCGACGACTGGCCGGCCCCATTCAGCGATTATCTTTAATGCGCCATCCGTTGCTCTGCCGCTTTTAATGACCTACCTAATTTCAATTGCACCAAATATAACTCCTGTATTTATCACTTGGCAAGGTTCTCCGCCACGGATGTACAACAATATACGCACACGATTTAACCGCAATTAACATTGCTATAGTAAAATGATTTAGTCTAAGAGCATGACTTCAATTTTCATTACCTATCAGTTTAAAGTAATATAATACACTCATTTTATATTTCATTTAGCATTAATAGACATCAAGGACTTCACATTGCAAACGACACATTTACCCGATTAGTCGGTAATCTATCAAGCAGTACAGATTAGATAAAGAACTGCAAACAGAGATTGATGTAAACGAAAACCCGGAAATTATGGAAGCAATCTAAATTATTGAACTTAATCTGTAAGTCACCTTTAGCCAAGTCGATATCTTCATCCTCGTCAAGACCGTTGTATTAGAATCTTTATAATTTTCAAATCTTTAATAATATCATAAGGAGGGAGTCCACATTTTGTGAGTTTCAGTATATGCAGAAAGTAAGCTTCAGATCTACGGCATTTATTTAAAAAACGTTTACCATTTGAAAAGTACTTACATTATACCTAATGGACATAGGCTATATATCAAGTCTGTGTATATGTATAATAATTAATTGTTGATTCAGAACGATATCCGGATTAGGGTTTAGAACCGGAAATTCCAGAAACCGAAAGTACCGCGAATCCCCTATTGCTTTGATACTTTCGAGCCTTTTTGTTTCGAATACTTTCATTTACAATATCACTGTTAGTTGATTAAATAACGTCAATAGTGTCAAAATAATTATTTAACAGTTTATCATGAAGTTAAGGTGTTAAAAATTGCGGATAACATCGCTTCGCACCGTTTGAATTCAGCTCACGCTCGGCCCACCTCACGTATTGCTCATGTATTGCTCGCTCGGACCTTATGTTTTTTAATTCATTTAGATATGTTTTAGTAGTCCTAACTTGATTTTCGTCTTTCTGAGCAAAACTTTGTGAATTTGAAAGATTTTACTCTGGGACCAAAATTTCCGAAAGTCCCGGGATTTCCCAGTTCCAGTTTAAGCCAGTACCAAAATTCCCGGTTTCACTAGCACCCTCCCGCCCTGAAAACCCTAGTCAATATGGGCCGCTAGTAATACATAAATGTATAGAAGTATAAAATGGAGATACCTTAGAACGAGTTTAGAACTATAAATAGATTTCTCCTTTTCAGTTGGAACGAAAGATGGCACACTGGGTCCAGGTTTCGGGAGACCAGAAACGGAAGGCGACGACCGCTTGGCGCACATACTAAATGAGGCATCTCATATGATGAAGACGCCGACAGGACAGAGCAACAACGATGATTCCAGAAGCAATGATGATTCATGTTCCCCCCGCACTCAGTGTCCCTCGCCTTTCTCTAATAAGGTAAGTATTATCGATAAAGTCTACAGGGTAATAAAAAATGTTCATATATGTATTATTGTCTTCTTAAAAAGGTCTTTCTGTATTTACAACTAAATTCTTTGCCGTAAATAGCATTGAAAACAAATAAGGAACTAATCTAAAAATTGGGACTATTTCCCGCTTCAACAATGCATGTGTAACGCCCCTGATTTTGCACATGTCCATCGGCTGAGTTGCTCACTCACGTTTCGTTTGCTGATGTTTGCGATAAAAAAAATCGTCCGTCATTTTAATCATCATCTCAATTTCAGGACTCGAGTCAAAACAGAAGACTGAAGAAATATGAAAACGATGACATTCCTCAGGAAAAGGTAGTGCGTATCTACCAGGAGGAGCTGGCCAAGATCATGACCAGGCGAGTGGAGGACATACGACATAACCGCGAAGGCTTCCCAGGGTAAGTTAAACGCTTTATTATTTTATTTAAACAGGAACCTGATTTGAACAATATTAAAATATTTGTGAATATTTGAGAACGATCATTGCAAGTTACTTATTGGAAAAAATCCTTAATATAAGTAAAAATAGGTCTGATGTATGTGATTAGGATTATTACATATTTAATTTTGTCTAATTTGTGTAATCTGAATAAAATGTTGTATTTTAAACGAGAACAGCAAATCTAAAACTGACGTGTAGCATGTTTCCTCCATTTTTCAGCGCCGGGATGCCACCACACATGGAAAGGCCTCCAGAAGACATCCGCATGGCGCTGGAGGCCTACCACAGGGAGCTCGCCAAGATCCAGCCAGGAGGAAACATTCCCAATCTGCACAATTTACCAGGAATGCCACCGTTCCCCAATCTCCTAGCGCTCCAGCAACAAGCCATGCAAGCCCAGAACCAACACATGAACGGCTCGGGAGCCGTCCAAGATCTCTCGCTGCCTAAAGATAAAAATGCCAAAATTAATGGAATGACTGATAGTGATAAGGATAGACCGATGGACGCTGAAGAAGCTATACGGCATGCAGGCAGTGCTTTCTCATTGGTGAGGCCAAAACTAGAACCGGGCCAACAATCGACTGGCTCGTCCGCCTCCAGTCCTCTTGGCAATGCAATATTACCACCAGCGATTACTCCAAATGATGACTTCAGCAGCTCAGCTGCAGCAAGTCCCCTGCAACGAATGGCATCAATAACGAATAGTCTCATATCTCAACCTTCAAACCCTCCCCATCATCCTCCTCAGCAACGCTCCATGAAGGCAGTGCTCCCACCAATCACGCAACAACAATTTGATCTCTTTAACAATTTAAATACCGAAGACATCGTGAGACGAGTAAAGGAAGCGCTAAGTCAGTACTCGATCAGCCAAAGATTATTCGGAGAATCCGTGCTGGGCCTGTCTCAAGGATCAGTAAGCGACTTGCTAGCGAGGCCAAAACCATGGCACATGCTGACGCAAAAAGGAAGGGAACCTTTCATTCGTATGAAAATGTTCTTAGAAGATGACAACGCCGTTCACAAACTGGTTGCCTCACAGTACAAAATTGCGCCCGAGAAGTTAATGCGAACTGGAAATTATAGCGGAGCACCTCGTGAGTATTCGTAATATTATTGCTATTTTGCTTATAATAAAAGTTCGTAAACAAGGAATACTACATAGATACTAATTTTAAATATTCATATACAATTCAGGTCAGTGCTCAGCTGTATAACAGTCAGTACAATAAAATGCTGTTTAAAATATAATTTCTATTTCTTTCCAGCATGTCCGCCGAACATGAACAAACCAATGCCACCAACGCAGAAGATGATCTCAGACGCAACATCATTACTCAGTAAAATGCAACAGGAACAGTTACTAGGACCAGGACATTTGGGTCACCTGGGTCAACCAACACCACTACTACTCACGCCTCCCGGCTTCCCTCCACACCACGCGGTCACTCTACCGCCGCAGCACCATGACAATAACAACAAAGAACGAAAACCACCCCCACCCCCTCAACCCCATCACCAACCACCCGTAATGCGAGGGTTGCATCAACACATATCCCCCAGTGTTTACGAAATGGCGGCCCTCACGCAAGACTTGGACACACAAACGATAACAACAAAGATCAAGGAAGCACTCCTGGCCAATAACATTGGCCAAAAAATATTCGGTGAAGCCGTCTTAGGGCTTTCTCAGGGATCTGTGAGCGAACTCTTGTCTAAGCCGAAGCCCTGGCACATGCTCAGCATAAAAGGCCGCGAACCTTTCATTCGCATGCAGTTGTGGCTTAGCGACGCTCACAATATCGATCGACTTCAAGCCTTGAAGAACGAGAGACGAGAAGCAAACAAGCGAAGACGGTCAAGCGGTCCCGGACAGGACAACTCCTCCGACACATCGTCAAATGATACTTCAGAATTCTACCATTCAAGTTCACCGGGTCCCACGTCGGGTGCTCCGTCGGCGAAGAAGCAGAGAGTGCTGTTTTCTGAGGAACAAAAGGAGGCGCTTAGATTAGCATTCGCACTCGATCCTTACCCTAACATGCCAACGATAGAATTTCTCGCAGCCGAACTAGGACTTTCCACAAGAACGATAACGAACTGGTTCCATAATCACCGCATGCGGCTAAAACAGCAGGCGCCGCACGGGTTGCCTGCTGAGCCACCCGCGCGAGATCAGTCTTCGGCGCCGTTCGACCCCGTACAGTTCAGGTTGCTGCTGAATCAAAGGCTTCTCGAGCTGCAGAAAGAGCGGATGGGCCTCGCGGGCGTCCCACTCCCATACCCTCCTTACTTCGCAGCGAACTCGAACCTCGCGGCGCTTATAGGTCGCGGGCTGCTCCCTCCGGAGGCCGACGCGAAGGTCGCGACGGGTGGGCTAGACTTGTCCATGCCGCTGAAACGCGAGCCAGACCCGGACGACTTCGAGGACGACGACGTCGAGAGCAACCTCGGTTCCGACGATTCCCTCGATGACGAGTCCAAGGCTGAGCCAAAGGCGTCGTCGACGCCACAAGCGCGCTCTAGCCGACGCAAGCCTGCCGCGCCGCAATGGGTCAACCCCGACTGGCAGGACGAAAAGCCGCGCAACCCTGACGAGGTTATCATCAACGGCGTTTGCGTCATGAGGAGTGACGACTTCAGAAGGGAATCCGAAGAGACTGTCCGGGTGGAGCCCTCCCCCGTACCCCGGGAACCTTCGCCGGCAGCGTCGCCCCCCTCTCCCGCCTCTCCCGTGCGAGTCCCGCATTCGCCTGACGCGCTTCCCGGAGACAAAATCAAGACGGAGGCGGACGACGACCGGTGGGAGTATTAGTTTAGTGAAATTGTGTTTCGGAGGCGACCTGTTGTCGGGTACAGCGGCAGCGGGGGTGAGAACGCCGGCCGGTGATCCATAGGATGGAGGCCGCCGACCGCCGGTGATGACGTTCAGTGCAAATATAAATTTAGTTAAAAGTGTTTTATTCGATTGTAAGGCCAAAGACTTTGTAAATAAAAGTTATCGACGCTTGCCGTGATATGCCAGGCATACCCGTGCGTCCGCGCGTCGCGTTGGCGTCGGACGAAACTTGCGATACAAAAAATGCATTTTGCTTTAATTTTTTTTATACGAGATGTACCCTGAATCGGTACAAATATCCCATTATTGTTTAAGTAACGGCTTAAGTATTGTTTGATTCGATTATTGTAAATAAATATACCAAATATGTGTCGAATATGTGAGTCACGAACGCCTGTACATATGTAGGTAGGTAGGATAGCCGTATCGTACTGTAAGACAAGCTAATCGTTGCCGATAGTTAGGGGTAAATAGGTTCGATTATTGTTAAATAAAATTTTAAAGTGCAATCAGATGTAAATTTAAGGTATGATCTTTACTGAACCCCAGTTGAAAAGTATTATTATGTTTATATTAGTGAACCGGTGAGGTTTAAAATATTATAATTGGGTTACGCGATTTCTACATTTAAATTATGGATGTTTATTTTATACTATTATATGTTTTTCTATGTATAATTTTATAGTTAGCGGGAGCGGTCCAGTGTGTCCGAAATGTTCCACTCCGCGCGCGTGTCCGTGTTGTTACGTACGGAGCGGGGCAGCCCTATGTCTAGACCATAGAGCCAATTTTATTGTTTCTTGTGTTTTAGCGAACGTACAAAGCTAGAGGCAGTTACACTATGATTCAGCGAAAATGTATTGCTTGTGGTTATTTTATTTTATGTTTAGCAATAAATTTGCTTTTAATCTTATTTACATTTTTGTTGTTTTATTTTTTATTTATTTTCCTTAATTCCTTAGTTGTCAGTAGTCATAATTAAATAATTGTACATTCGAGGGAACCACACTCCTTGCATTGCGTGTACATAGTGATCGGATACGAATGTATATAATTAAATTGCCACATTTAGGTAGTAAAATAGTACATAATAATAGGGAAATAGAACACCCAAAAATATACTTACTTCTATCAAAAGGTTTATTCATGGTTAATCAAAATTATTAACATTCTAAATCGAGTCGGACAAAGTATAATGAAAATTGTCTTCTATAGATTTAGGCCCCTCCTTTGAAACTTATTAACAAAAAACCTGTTACAATTTTCTCCAAGTAAATATAAACTTTTCAAGACATTCAGTTTTAGGAATACCAAACTCCATACATATCGATAATATATATAAAGTAATTGATTAAGTTAGTATATAAGTGTTAGTTCATAATAGTCAATATTACAACACCCTTAGGCTGTATAACAGTACAGAATGTTCTTTTGAATATCCAAGTTATCAAATTCAATTATTTTACTTTACTTTATCTATAAGCTTTAGCTTCCGAATAATGTTTTATAAATACGGATTCTACTATATTGTTATCACATGTTGCCGTAAATATAATAAGAATGCTCGAAGGTCAACTTTGGAACCCATAAGTCTTACTATCATGATAGCAAAATTACGTTATGGTTACCTATGACAACCTCACTAAAACTAATATTTTTTTTTTGTAAAATATAGTCTTTACTCTTAAAATAATATTTTTACAACATTTATTGACCTTATCTTATAACAAGATATCCCATAAATATCTGATGTATCCGAACCTGTAGGTCCCGCGCATCCGCTTGTATTGGCTCGAGTTCCTTCATGCGTTCATAGCCGCAACGCTAACGTCTACGTATAAATAATGGGTTAACTTGGATAATCCAGTTCTGGCGCACATTTTTAAATATATTTACGGTAACGTTACCTATAAATTACACCTCTTGTATTCATTGTTCTATTGTTCTGTTAATTATGGCGTAGTAGCAAATGACTGTATGATATTGTAGCTATAGCGAATATTATCTCCCTAGTATTACAAGATAGCGATAAAATATAGCGGTAATTATTATTGTTCATATCATATTAATAATAATGATGCTGAAACCATTGTCTTCTTTCTGAACAATTTCTAAACTTATTAAATTAAAAATAAAGAAATTGCTAATCAATTTGTCCGTTTATCTTACCCACAACCATGTAATGAAGCCAAATTCTAACGTCATGAATTTAACTCTCTATGTACATTCTTACTACGGAAAATTTTCGAATGACACTCATATATTGCTTTAAGTAAATAGCTGACAAACAAGCCGACGAGCCACCTGATAGATAGTGGTAACCGTCGCGCATGGACATTGGTAACATCAAAAGCATCACTGATGTGTTAAATAAAGGCCAAAAGAGAATAGAGAAGAAAGAAGTAAATCTTACCAAACCTGAAAAAATCTTCCAGATTTCAGGTACAATTCTCTATTAATGTATGGACAGTTCTGATTGCTAATATTTTGGTTGGGCCAATCATACTGCCAAGAACTTTAACTGGCGTAAGATTTCTAGAACTCTCAAGAGACTAACTTCCTTTACATTTGGAAGAGGTACCACTTGCGATACGCAGGGACATGTAATTGTAATTGTGCACATTATTTTAGAGCGGTCAGAGATTATCTTTATAATTATTATTGTAATCGCTAGATCGACCGACAAGGGTCCGTTGGATGGCCGGCGCGATCCCCCGACATGACGCCCCTTGAATATTTTTTATGGGGTACTATGAAATAACAGGTTTACAGTACCCCTATCAACAGTGAAGCTGATCTTCTTTCGAGAGTGGAAAACTGTGCTATAGATATAAAAAAATAACCCCGAGACGATCCAGAGAGCAACGCAGCTATGTTTACAACAAAGGGGCGACCATTTTGAAAATCTTTTATAATATTTTCTGTTAATAAAATACTTCAATTGGTATTAAAAATGTTTTTTACTATCAACGCCCTCAAAAACTGCATTTGTTTAAGCGCTCGTGGCAAACGTTATGTTTAAGTTGATTATGATGATAACCATGATTATTTTAGTATCTGAAAGCGAATACAACGTAGAATTACACTAAATAATAAAAAAAATTCAAGAGCCTAGATTATTTTGAGGAAATTCACGATTACTGGAATTTAATACTACTGAAATTTAATATACTGAAATAAAAAAAATTGCTTTCTTTACACAAATCAGATTTGTTTTTCCTGGGAAGATTACTTTTATTTTTCATGGATCATTGTTTATCATTGTAATTTTTGGCTATTATTATTATTATTATTATTGGTATTGGCTATCATTGTAATTTTTGGCTGAACATGATAACCCTTTTAGTTCACACGTTATAGCGATTAATTTAATTAAGGTGCGCAATTAAAAAAAAAATCAAAAGGTCATAAAATTAAAAAAAAAAAATTGTCGACAAAATACGGTTTAATTTCGTCTTTTCAATATATGCACATTATGGCGATTCACACTGTATATAAACGCATACTACATAAAAAAATACCTAAGTTGTAAGAAAGTAGTGTAACATAGAAATCCATTAGGTACTTAGTAAAAATGGTGACTCATTTCAATTTTGTCACACTGATCCAACAGACGTGTAAATGTACTGAAAGATATTTTTTTGTTTTTTTTGTATGTATAAAACATTCAAAAATACTTTAAAAATATTATTTAAAATAATACCTATGGGAATATGCAGGGAAGATGATTTAAACGCCTTACGAACAAGAATAGATATCAGGATTATGTACCTTTATTATTGTTACCAAATTGTTAAAAACCTACTAATAAAAATAGGAAGATTATATTTCTTATTTAATTCTTCGTACTCGGGATTTGGAGATCAATATAATTGAACTGGATGTCATTTCAAGCTAAGCTGTAAATACCACCATGTTTATCCGTTTAGCCACGTGAGTAACACTCACATCAGAGAAATGTCTGTTGGTACAATGCATAGAATCTACTGACAAATTTAAGTAAGTAATTTGAATTCAAAATACTATGCAATTCCGTAGCACCTATTATGTTACGACTAGTCATTTTTAAAAGGTGCGTCACGCTATTGAATATTGCGGAATGCAAATGAACCCACTGATTTATGCGTCGCAAACGGTAATATGGTGCAGCACTAGTCTACAGTGGCTATACAATAACGTGTACAGATTGTATATTAGCATTGGTAATGTTATTAGTAGTCAAAGTTGTTACACATTGAAATAATAATTAATATTACTTAATTTCACCCAAAAAAAACTAACGATGTACGAAAATTACAATAACGTCAATGTCAGTGAATGATTGCAATGTGTCAAATTTGACAGCAATACCGGTTGGTACGGTGATTTAGTTCGGTACCAGTACATATAGTTATTGATAAGGCAATTGTCTTATCACAAAATACAGCAATTGGCCGTAAGCGAAACGAAACGTTTCTTCATTTGCGCAGCGTAATAAATGAAACGAAACGTACCACTTATTTCAACACAGCCAGGGAAATCCCAAGTCCCGGCTATAAATACAGTTATAAATAGAATATTATTTAGCATTTATTCGCAATTTAATTGATTAAATGTTACAGTTGCGAGTGAAATCATTCCATATTCAGTGTTTAATTGTATGTAATAATTGAAAATAACAGTGGGAGTGTGACGATTTATTCAAAAACTGGATTGCTCCTGTTAATAATGATCCATATACAGCAAAGCTGCCCGTTGGTCTGCTATTACCATGAAAAAAAATATGAAAAAATCGAGAGTTAAACGATGACTTTTTTAAACTTTATATATTCATATCCTATTTTATATTTATATCCTAATTTTACAATGGATATTACTCAATTTTTTAAAGATGAACGAGTAATTCCAAGGAACAGAGTCTAGACTAATAGATTTGGATGATAGTATGAAACTGCTTTACAAAGATCTCTTACAACGTTACATGACCAGAAACTACGTTACAAACTGAATTATGCTCCATTGACCCACAAAATTCACGACTTTTCCTACCCCAAATATATTTGGGTGTTAAAATTATACGTGAAGTTCAAAAAACAAATATGGTACAGCAAAATGAGCTTGTGGCGTTTCGACAACGCACCATAATTTTATGCTAAACCCCATTGAGGAGAAGATGCCACGACGTTAAAGTTTGAGCGTGGCAAAATTTTACTTGGCCAAGAGGGTAAGAGAGAGAAATGCCAGTTTTCTGTAACTTATGGCAATAAACTGAGTTGCGTGTCGCCTATATCGTGTATTATTTACTGGTGTGAGACAGAGTTGTAATTAATGCATTAAATTTCTTAATGCATTAGCATTTTCATTAACCATTAAATCTAATTGATCAATGA
>DWPT01000895.1:0-21011 GCA_018251895.1 Agathymus mariae mariae
ACCCCCAAATTTTTTTTTTTTTTCTTAGACCCCTTGCAGGTTGTCATAGACCCCTAGGGGTCGATTTAGACCACTTTGGGAATCACTGGTTTAAATAGTTCACAGATTATTCGACATTAGGTATATAATCTGTATATATGAAATTTCCCAGAGATCCAGTAAGTGTATAATTGTTCCGTAACAATTTGCGGGTCGTGCAATGCAAGTGAATATTTTTATGTATAAAAATTCAATCGGAAGGTCAGATAAATTTATAAATTGTTTTTACTTAATTTGACTTACAACAAGCAAATATCACTGTGACGCCTGATACAAACTCATTAATTACAATTTGTGTGGTTTTGCAACATGAATAACGCAAGTTATGAATTCTATTGCCTTGCTAATGAAACGTCTCAGGCGCAAAAACTTCTACGTGACTCTTTCTTGAATACTTCATGAAGCATCTTTCACTACACTAACGGTGAAGATTGATGAAGTATAACATAAAAGATGAAATATGAAAATTCTTCAACAATCATAAATTGCATCATCTCTAGCACGTTGCTGACCTTAGGTAAATCTTACTATTGTGAATTTTTTAACTCTGCACTGTTAAAGTAATCGTCTTGGATTTCATTTTTTTCAAGTTAATGAACAGACGAGCCGTCTGATATCAAATGGTCAGCTACCCATGGAAGTATGTAAAACCAAAGTTTTTACTATTTCCTGACTCGTTGCCGGCCAAGTTACACGCGGTAGTCTAGCTCCACTGATTCCATTTAAGGTAAATAAATAAACGCTCCCATATATACACTACATGTATTAGTATTTCAGGCGTTGGGTTGCGGGTCGCTAAAACCCTTCACTCGCCAGCGACTCACTAGCTATTGATCAGTTGATCACTGACCCGCGGGATCTCGACGTGCAGTCGCGGTCTTAAGCAAACATTGATTACTAGCACGCGCAACGTTCGCCATTACTCGCACTTTCTCCAAACCAATCGAGTGCTGTTACACCGAGTTACGTATCGCGTGTTGTATGCAACGTAGCGCACGGATGTTTTGTTTATTGATATAGGAGAACTAAAATGATAAATCCTCTTTGAGCAATGTCCTTCGAGCAAGTTTATGTTGTGGTAAGACCGGCGAGGCAGTCCATATTAGTCCTCAGTACCTGGTAGCAAAATTATCTAGAGGATCTGATCTCAATGTTACGCACAACAATGGCACACGACGGTACTAAATGAAACAGAATTTAGAGATTTCTATTTGAGTATTTGTCAGTGATGCAATTGACAAATATTCTTTAGATGAGAATCGGTGATTTTACGCAGTTAAACTAAAATATTACTTGTCGAAGTGACAGAGGTTACTTACGTGGGAGTTTATTCACTGACCCTGAGTATCTCACTCCGGTCGGCTACATTGGTAGATTGGTGGTTCCGTCTTACATGTCACTATTTAATCGCAGCATTTGTTTACTCAAATCCAGTTTGTGTTGAAAATGACAGGCTGGTATTTTGTTATTCAAACTAAGGCCTACAGGTCGTTAGAGAAAGGCGTCATGGAGGTGCACACACATAAAAGTGTATACTTGTATTCTTAATCTTTTTCTTCCTATTTCCTCTCAGTGTGAATATGAAAAATGTAATTAGTTTACTCGATCAGGTATACATTTGTGTATCTAATATTAACTGAAAGTATACACACACACTGATAGGTTTTTCTTTACGACCGGTGATGGTGAGTAAGGATACAAGTTACAAGATACAAGTTAGATTATAACACACAATCAAGTTATAAAAACATTTATTTTTATCTATTAGGTTGTTGGATCATTTAATCATTTTCGGTCGAGATGTTACAGATTATCCCGTTTACAAATTTAAATTACATATGGTAAATTGTATTTACTAAATGATACTTCGACCGATTTTGTTGTATGTGTGATGACGCTTCGAGATTGACGCGCTCCTCTTGTAGCAAAACGGAAAGTATGGAGAACAGTTTTTGAACCGATTAGAAGAGAGGACGGAAGTCAGAGAGCCAGGGAAAGTGAAGAATTACGATATCTGATGGACGAGCCCAATATTTTAGCAGAACCCACTGGCTGCATTAGCTCGGCCTAGCATAGAAGGTGATGGAGGATCGGGCAGTTAAGAAAACGTACTTAGGTATACCGAATAGTCGTAGAAACGTGGGGCGTCCTAGATACCGCTGGAGGTACGCACCATGAAAAATCTGCAGCTACTGAATATAGCCAACTGGAAGGTAGTATCTCAGGACAGATCGATGTGGCGTCATCTTGTGTCGGAGGCTAAGACACACTTAGGGTCGCTGAGCTACAGGAGTGACATATGGGTATATCTCACAGAGATCTCATAATTCTACTCAAATTTTTTGAAGTCACTTAAATGTGCGTTTAATAAAATTATTATCTCTTCCTTCGGTAAAGTGTTTACTATTGTGATTAAACTGTTTTACAACCGACACTATAACAAGGTGCGAAAAACTTTTCCATCGATTTTAAAAACAACCTACAGGTGGCAAACCACCTGCGATGAACATAAATAAAAAATAGTAACGAAGAAAACGAATCTGTGTGGAACACTGAATATTATACACCGAGGGAACCTCGTGACGGTGGACCATGGATAGTCTATTATTAACTAAATCAGTTTGTTGGTCATTAAGATTGTAACAAGAATAAACAAGTCGCAATCACATAACGATGGTTTTTCATAAAACGAAAGGAAAGGAATGTTGAAGGAGTTTTCGCCTAGGGCAGGTGTGGCTTTATTGACTTCTTAAGTTATATGTTACGAGTACATATCAGGTAGTAGACTGCGGTTACCAAACACTTATACGAGGGTCGCACTAAAAGTTTTTAGAACTGGCCACTTATAAACAATATAATTAATTGTAACTTTGAATTTTGAATATAAAAGTCTTTGTTAATATTATTCAGTATGTATTTTATTCATTTTGTTTTACGTTTTGACGGCTAATTGAAAATCGTCTGTGTGACGTCAGTTTGAATTTAACTTATCTTATTTTTAGATGTCATTTAAGTCAACAAGAAAGTTATGATAGACTTCGATTGGCTTTTACGATGCAGCCCCATCTCGTGCCACTGTTCACAACTGGTTTAATGAATTTAAACGTGGTCGTATTAATCTTACGGATAATATGCGTAAGGGACGGCCTTCTACGGTGACGATTGAAGATAATATCAGTGTTGTGCGGCGTATGATAGAGACTGATGAAAGAGTGACCTATCCGCAGATTCGGACAAGCTTAGGCATTGGTATGAGAGTCAAGTGCATAAAATCCTCCATGAACATGTAGCGGCCAGGAACTTTTGTGCGCGGTGGATATCTCATAATTTGACCGAGACTCAAAAACGCCTCCGGGTTGATTGGTGCCGTGAAATGGTTCAAAGATTTAACGGAGGTGACCCAAATGCTGTATTCGACATACTTAAAGGTGACGAAAGTTGGATTTACTGTTATGATCCGGAAACCAAAAGGCAGTCTGCTCAGTGAGTGTTGTCTTTCGAAGAGTTGCCAACTAAAGTGAAGAGAGGTCGAAGCGTGGGAAAAAGATGGTGGCCTCGTTCTTTGGAAGGAGAGGTCATTATGCGACAATTGTTTTAGAGGATCAAAAAACAGTTACCGCAGAGTGGTACACTAATAAATGTTTACCACTTGTCTTGGAAAAAGTTCGGAAGAAGCGACCTCACAGTAGGAACCTCCTTCACCACGACAACGCCTCGTCGCACACTGCCAAGCAAACGATCGACTATTCGGCTACGTCGAAAGGCTGGCTCAGTCACGCCATATAGCTTCGACCTCGCACTTTGCGATTTTTATTTATTCTCGAAAATAAAAGAAAAACGTAGAAGAATACGTTTCATAGACGCCTAGGGAGCAGTGGCTGCGTTTCAAAAGGCCGTCGAAGAGACCCCTCAGGACGAGTGGGCTAAGTGCTTTTCACAATGGTTCTATGATAATATTTTAAAAAGATATAATAAAACTAATAACTTGCTAGTTTGCTCAGTTTTTGATTTTCTAAGAATTTTTAGTTTGACCCTCGTACGGTGGCTTTTTCGGCTGCCTTCAAACTGTATAACAATATGGCTATAAAGATTTAGTACTTCACAGAATAGAGCGTCATTATAACAACAACCTCTCGGTGCCCGCACGCTACGTACTGTTGTGTTGCATCTGTCGCTCTCGTTAGCCAATTATAATGGAGTAAATGAGAAAGTGTTTCCCAATATGGGGTGTCCCCACCGTATAGTAGGGCATCGCAATGAGCACCGTAGTCAAATCGAAGTACCTGCAAGAGTATCTGTCGGTGCAGTTACGACACGGGCCGGTTGTTGTCGTCCGGCGCCCGCGGCGGTACCGCGCCGCGAGGCGAGCTAGTCGATAAATCAGCTTTTCTAATGATTCGACGGCGCTGGCGAGAAAGTGCACGCGGATGGACTAGAACGTAACTTGACTGTCGTTCATATTATTGATTCATGAATATATTTTCAACTCACTTACATGAATCATTATCTAATTATTACACTAACACTTTTATGGTAGCAGCTTGCAATAATCTTGTCCGTTAAATCAGGGCCTTCAGATGGTATATTGGTATAATAGCCGAATCAAAACATGTCGAAAATATTGCACGGTTGACTTTTCGAAGCAGAGTGATACCGAGCCAGGCAGTTAAATATTTCATTTGCATATCTCGACTGTTCTTATCATTATGCACAGGAGAGCAGGAGGTATAGCGTTATAGTATTAGCAATACTATATAAATATCATTTTACTTATAAATTTCATAACGTTTATCAAAAATTTTATGTTATTCTTTTTTTTTCTCTTTTTACATGTCGGTATATTATACGTAGGGACCTATATTTGTAAAAAGTAGAGCCCTTATTAGGTTAATTTAAAGGTAGCGTCTGTTTCCTTTGAAAATCTTACGTTTCCTATTGATTTCTATCTGTGACTATGAAAGTAAGAACCGCGAAAATTACGTAAAATATGATAAAAATACATTGAACTTAAAATATTTTAAAATAACTATCATTGTACGTTACATTCTAGCGTCGTGACCTTTCTAGGCGCCGGTTGTAACGCTACAGTTGAGGCCGACCATTCTTTTAATCGTGCTTCAACTCAGAACTTCATAGAGTAGTAAGTGATACCTTATTATAGTGCGGTAAGGTTCATTTAACAGTTTCTGCGTAAACGATTGTAACGACTTGAATTTTGCGTTGCGCATACGCACCCCGCGGCCCTGCTAGGATAACCACGTTATTTAGCTTTGGGATAATCGTATCAGCTTTCGTGCAAATTTTTCACTGGGACATAAATAGTAATAAATAGTATCTTTGAACAAAACGCTTTAATGTTATTTGATTTAAGTTTGACTAAATATTGTAAATGTAAAAGTGTTAATGTTGTAAACGTAACCCTCACTTTTTTAATACAATTTCAACATGATTGCAACATATTTGAACACAAAACTATGTCTAACTTTGAGTCATAGAGAAAAATAATCTGAATAAAATTGCATTTCTTTCCATACAATATTGATGCTCAAAGAATGGTACGGTAAAAAAGTCACAACACAATATTTACATTCAAAACAGGATTCATTTAAAAAATATATATTACATAGATTTCACAAAAATATTTATCGTATATTTGACATGGCAATGTTAATGTGTCATATATGAACCGGAATGATTAACGAGAGATTAGTAACATTAAGTGTAAACATTAAATCATTTATTGTATTATCACTTCGGAGACATCCGCAGATTTACAATGTCGTGGAGTTCCTACCGTGCCCTTTCTGATAGCAATTTGTGATAGGCCTGATTAGAACATTCTCTCCCGTGTTCCGCTCTCTACAAACGGACGTACGGCGCACTCGGTTGGTTTAATCACGTATTGTACTGGCTCATTGGCGCGGTGATGGCCGTAGTGGTGGTCGCTGAATGTAGCTCCTTCAGACACTTTACATTTAATGCTTATGTGTGTGTGGTTTCAATGATATTTGCAAACGAGGCAATCCATTCAATTTGTCACGAGCTTCACAAAAAAGCGTGTGGTCTTATACCGATTGTAGATTGTCACCGTCACTGGGCGTCAGATGAACGCTAAGATGCTACGACGTCGAGGCAACCCTCAGAGTACAGATATCGAACGTTTATCTGTCGCCCGTACACACCACGGTGTGTCCTTTGGACTGTAGGGCTGCGCATAGTTTACGACGAAATCGAAGCTTCTTGTCTTTCAAGTTTAAACAGAACTATGGGTCTACGGTTCAAATTTGGTGCGAATTGTTTTAAATGTTCACCGTACCGCATTAATAAAACTACAACCCAAATAATTGACTGCCACGTTTTGTCGCAAGCAATCGATAATTTAAGTGTAAATGCAATTCATTAGAAGAGTCGTCAATATCGGTACCCCCAGACTGTGACCCCCAGGTTATCACAAGTCGCGCTGATGGCTCTGGGTATTGTTGGTAACACGTTGTAGCAATGATAGCATTATTTGTAATATGTTAGGTTTAGTTGTAGCATGTTCACATTTTAGGCATAAAACGTGCAAAAAATAAACTCGAACAGAACACGTGTTAAACATAAACAATATTCATAGACTTTTCCCATTTCCCGGGGCCCGCAAAAGATATTTAGAAATAGCTCTGGCCCTGTTTAAACGGGATATAAATAACTTAGCGGAAAAAAGCCTTGTTTTCCCAAGACACGAAAAAACTTCTACAATCATCCCTTTTTCCCCTGTTCGCAGTTGGAGCTTCGTTTACACGAGGATGAGTACTTTTGCCAGTAACATGTATGTATACAATTTTGGCATAAAAGTATCAGCCTTATGTTAAAATGAAGAATAGTAATTAAGTAGGATGCCTTATATTTGCCCTTCCATATTAAGTTAGAATTTTAGACGATTTATTTTTTTGGACAAGTATTTGGATACCTAAACACGTAATTACTACTGGTGTGGCAAGCTAGTCATGCCCGTGCATAGTTTTTTGTATATTTACCCAAGACTGCACATACATAAAATTAATTTACTAAGAGGTGTTATCGGTGACCGGTCTGTGGGTACTTAAAGTCATTTGTCACAAACAATTACTTACAACGACGGATACAGTAGTACAAGCACTATAAGATAACTGAATGGTCGACTTGCGATATGCAGGGTCTACAACGTGCGGAGCAGCCGTTCAGCCGAGCTCCTCGAAATGCAGTTTATATGTACTAATTGATGGAAGCATCTAGAGTCTTATGTTGAAAGGTGGTGTTACCGTTACACCACACTCGCAAAAGTATTGCCAAAGTGGTGCTAGTCACCAGTGTAAACGAACCTCAAAGCCAAAACAAAAACAGAGTGCAAAAATTTCACCAGATAGAAGTTTTTTCCTTGCGCCACTTCCACCTGCTGTAAATACATTTTCAACGTAAACAACAGATGGGCCGTCGTGGGCCGGGCTCTCCGCAAACACGACATCAAAGCCAACGGGCGCCACATTTATCTTTTTGTTCGCGGCTATCGGTATTGCTTTAAAAACGTTGGCCTAAATATATTATATAGAGACCAGATAAGTTACGACCACATAGTAAGAACGGGCAAGCGGTGACCACGTGGTACATATTTATGCATCGTGACGCTGCGTTACACGATGTCTCTTCACGATGTGGTTGCGCTGTGGCCAGTGTTAGCGTTGACTTATTGATTTTGGACTTCATTTGCAATGTGGCCGATAGTTATTTCATCCTCAGTTGACGTCGTGGTGGTGTTGTTTAACAAACGGATGAGTTTACAGTGTACAGAAAGACGGTGAGCTAACGTATTCAAACGTAACACTCGTCACACCGTGAGTGGTGGCGGCAGAAACTATGAGCGTCTCACTTATTTCCAATCGGTGCATTTAACTGCTGGCCGGACGAGAGTGTGCTAACGAAATAATGATATATTCCATTAGATGGCCGGAAATTTTCATGAACCTTACACTATAACAATTGTCATCAATCATTTTGGTAAACAAGTACCAGGGAGGATAAGGAAAAAATGAGCCGTTAGCAACTTCGGTCTGCTAGTCGAATCTCGACCTCGTGCCTCATGCTCCAAGTCATTCACGACAGCCATGACTACCTTCGCTCTGGTCTCCAAGTTTCCCGTTGTCAAAATATTCTGTAGACGGTGAAACGAGTTTGAATAGTGGCTGAAGATGCCCAGGGATTCGTTTAATATTTAAATATGGACATTCCAATCCCAAATTAGTGATGAGTGTAGAAGTCGACTGTCAAGGTGTAACGGAGTTTCTGCGAAACTACGCTGGTGTTTTTTCGAACCTTCTAGACCTGACATGTAACAAGATATGTCATCATAATATTAGTGATATTATCGGTGGCCAGTCTGTTAGTGACAGTGTATCCTCTGAACGACTACTTAGGCGATTGTTTAGATGCTGGCATCTGATTATGAAAACCTATATATCTATAGTACTATATAAATCTGTAGTGTCTGTCTGTACATTCAATTTTTTTGCCAAATTTCATGATAAATATTTGTTTTATGACTCGCTGCCATCCATCATTTTGATTTTGTCTGTATGTATGTTCCGTTATAATTCAAGAACGGCTTGACCAATCCTAATAATAATTAATCAGTAAACCTAATGATGTCAAATCAAGGCAAAACCATAAAATTTTGAACAATCATGAATAAATAATTAATTATTCAACCCGAACGAAATCGGAGGGGGCCGATAGCATATCAATATATATTATAATGATATTGGCGGACCATGTTTGCTGGAACAGGTTGTAATTAAAAATAATATTCAAAATGTCTTGTTTATGATTTTAAACAACCGTACAAACATAGGTTACTTTACTATATGAAGCTACAACGCCACACACCATCAGGTGGGATTGTAGTCAGGCATTGACATAAGTAAAACCAGCGACCCCGTCCGACTTCGTTAGGGTTCGACCATTAATTATATGACATATGATTATTAAAATATTTATATATCTGCCTGAATTATAAATCACTAGGTTTACTGTTATATTTTATAATATCATCTGCGCAATCGAACACGTTCTCACTACGTACCAAGTTTCATTACGATCGGTGGAGCCGTTGTTAAGTTATCTCGAGACATACAGAGAAGATCAACAGATTTATATAGTAGTATGGATTAATAAAAACGTGAACTATGGGTCCGTTAGATACGTAAAACGCTTCGAGCGACACGAGCTATAAACAGCTCAAAATTAAGAATATTTTTATTCTTATGTCGCAATCGCAGCTCCACAGAATTTTATTAACAAATGTGACAGACGCACGGTCCGGCTAAAATTACTGCACGAACATAAACTTGGAGACGGCGCACGACCACGAGCGAACGGCGCGGCGGTGCACTCCGGTGGGCAGCACTCGGCATATTACTGTGTCAGGAGTAAACAATTATTTCCTACGCGAGAAATCGAGCAGCTCGGTCACTTGACAGGGAACGAACACAACGATCCATGGCCTTTCATAACGTAATCAATGCTTTGACAGTCACCAAAACATGCAATTTTAGAGTTACGTTATGGTTATATTCATCGTAAAGGTTATGGTTGTTGTCACGTATACATTAAACAAATTGTTGCACCGATGCAATTGTTTTGAGATTTGTGAATAACTTTAGTAGCTACCCGCGTCCGTTTCGTTTTGGAATATTTATTTCCCTGAATAAAAAAACTACTCCAAATTGTCAACCATTATATAACTTTTAAATTTGCCAAGAATCATCTAAATCTGTCCATTGTGTTAAAGACGGTCAAAAATCTAAAAGAAAATTGTTAAGTTCTCAAGGAGTACTTTGTTAACATATACTCTCTATATTAAAACTTCAAAAATAATCCAGATTCGACCCCGCCTTTGTTCTATCATTCATAATATAATTTAATGTAATTTCACGAGCAATTTTAACAGAATATGCTTAACTAACATTGGATAATCTCTTGATTAAATCGTTTTAAAAAATCGACTATCGTTTCGCTCGTAGTGTGTCAAGTCAGTGAAATATTCATAAGTTGCGTAACCCTATACATCGGCCGTCGACCAGCGTCGAACAGCCTGCGACAGATTATTTACTTTCTAGTACCATAAAAAGATTTTCGTAGGTACATCGTTCGTCGTACTGTCCCGGTACTGTTCGAGCCTAATGTGCTACAAGCTCTGTTTTTTTTACAAGCAACTGTCAAATATTTTTATATGATTCTTGCTTATTATTTAACCGATGTCTTTGCAAGAGCCGCAACGACTAATTACCATCAGATATCAAAAAGTGAGTGTTGCAATACTTTTAACATTTTCTTTGACTTTCACAATCATCATAGTATTTGACAGTTTTTCTACTTATGTAATATCAACCGTTTCAATTAAACTAAACGAAATAATAGAGAGTAAGGCTAAGGGTAAGGTATCACTTAAACTTTTATTTTGTATTTTATAAAAAACGACCTCACTATACGGTTTCATTCGTAAACAATTTCCTAATTAAACATCTCACGTACTACCAATCTCACGTACAATAAACTGATACAAAGAGTTATAAATAACAAACAACTAAAACAAAAATAGTCTCCGAGGCGCGAGCTACTTTGGATAGACAAAATTATGTGCGCAATTTGGTATATGTAGTCGATAAAATAAATTGCCTGAAATAAATAACTAAATTAACATTAGATACAATGTAATTGAATAGACGTAGTACTATAAATATGATGTATCGATAGTGATAACGACGTCGTCAACAGATAGCCCGCGGGTGACGACGGAACGGGACGGCACATGGTGATCGAAGCATGTTTTATGTGATGTACCTTTACACGGTAAACAATCCCCAATCTATAGATTCTCCGGCTTCGTGAAGTTGTATAAGTATGTAATGTACTTACTGGGCTTCTTTCTTACCTTCTTCTCATTTTTGGTCTTTGGTCTTGCTGATGTCCATGGGCGACGGTGACCACTTACCATCAGGTGGCTCGTCTGCTCCCTTGTCGGCAATTTGTAATATAAAAAAAAAGGTTATATTATCCATAATTGGACTCCAAATGAGCTTATTTTGTGAAACATGCACGGGCTACGATCTTCGCGTGATTGTAGGTGTACTGCTTGACTGTTTGCTGCTTCAATGTTAGTATATTATAATGTCAATAACCGACAAATTAGCTTACTAGTTGATGTTGAGTGGACATTGTTTTTGAAGTGAGTTCCCAACTTCAAATCCTAACTCATAAAACTATTTCATGGTTGATTTCATTGGATGGGTATGAGACTGGTGCAAAACTGTACCATGTAAAAATTTGTTATATTTAACCTTAAATACGTTTTATTCGTTTCTGTGTTATAAAATATTTTTCCAAACACTTGCTGACTCGAGCGTCCAGAGGTTTGGTCGCGCGCCACGTGTCACGACTATAACTTTAGACGACGTCACCCACGGGCTGCACGCGCTCGTAATTATACACGGACGGACCGTATGGATTATCTACGTAATTACGTTGTCTACGAAGATGCAGGCACCAGCCAGTGTCCGGAGCGTCGGAAGTTTGGGGAATGTTCACCAGTTCTAGTGTTGTTTACCGTTTCTGACATTTACAAAATACCCTAAAATTATTGTGCTGATATACTGTTAGATATGGATGGTGAAAAGTTTGCCTGTAACTAACTGGAAAATGTTCAGATGTATTTCAACTTAGACAATATATATATTTTTTAATTGTACCGCAACTTTTTATTAGGAGAAATCGAAATACCCTCCTTTCCAAAAGATAACAATATTTAAGATTAGATCGCGATCGATAAGCCTCTTCGGAAGCCTTCAGGCGGCATAACAACTTTTGACACTTTGGTCGGCCGGCAGCTCAGCGACGCACTAATGGTTTGAATTCATCTATAGTGAAATTTTATAATACCCTGAAAAATATTTTTTATTTGAAATATTCCTGTTGCGATAACGTATGGCGCGGCGCAAGCGGCGGTGGTTATCATAGAAGTCGACACGTGTCCGATATCGTGTATTGTTTAAATATGCAATTAGTATTGAAATAGTGCCATACAATGTGGGGATGTGCGCAGCGAAGTCGGGGCCGCACCGCTGGACACGTTTAGAAACTTATGTAAATTTGTCGGATTGTTACCGTTGTGGGCGATGTAGTAGAGTAGAGTAGATAGAAATAAATTTTTTAGCATTACTTTACTAGTAATTTATATTGTGGTGCTTCACCGATTCTTGAACCACAGCTTATGTCCGCTCCTCGTGGTAAACCCAACTTAATGACGGACGGCTAGCGTCGGTACTCCTGCATGGTGGTAGGTTTCTTACCTGCCTGACTAGCTACCACCATCTTAATGAAATCAACGTGAACTGTTTTTAAAGTATTGCGGTATCGAAGAACCAGATAAACCGGTGAGTTAGATGCGAACTATTCCACGACATTGAATGTCAAAAAACTTAATTATTGCCGCGTCTGAAAATAGAGATCCACATGTTTTACTCGTTAGACTAAATTAGGTACAAGGTTACACAATGCAAATTAAATATATTTTTTAAATAGCAATATAACTCGATCTCCGTTGGTTTTACAACAAATATATAACAAGATAAAACATAACTTATGCGAATTACCCGCTCATTAATGTTATGCTAACAGAATTTTCATAATAGTACTATTTTAAAATTATAATCCAAGAGCTAATCGACTTCATTTGAGGTAACGTGCATTGTTTATTATTGACTTGGATATATTGTCTTTGTTAGTTGAACTTGTAGATAATTAGGATGTAGACTACATGTTGTATTATTCATACCTGATGGCGCTTGGAAATATACGCTTTCCTTCGTGTTCCTATGGTTTCTGCGATCGACTTTCGTATATCGAATATGAAGATTGATGAAAAACTTTAATTAGTGAAAGAAAATCTAAGGAAATTTATTTTACTCCCTAATATTTGTTTGTTCCACATTAAATTTGTCAATAATATACCAGTAGTTCTTATAATATTAAAGTATTAAACTAGTACGAAGTTCATTTGATTACTGAGTATGAAGGAAATAGCCGTATTTTTAAGTATAATCAGCTTACAAATATTTTTAATTGTGATGATGAAACCGAGAATTCCTTTAAATGATTAAAATTCCATACTCCACCACGATACCTAGCCGCGTTTCACTAGATTTAGACAATATTATGTACATCGTTCGTTAATGACTTCTTCGAATACGAAAGTATATGTTATATATGTATATATATCGAAATAAAACGTGAATTCACTCCACAAGTTTACGAACTCTGTGGGTTACATGCTCTAACATGCCGTTGGGAGTGTATTATATGATAACGCCCGTACTATCTCTGTTACCATGGGCCTGTGGTTATTGGTTCTTTACGGTCCCACTATGTGTCTTTCAAAATCACACAAAAATACTGTATGTAGTGCATCACCAGTATCACTTGTTCCTCGCGGACAAAGTCGCTATCAGTGTAACAGTGTGATGTGATGCGATCCACGTGCGGGTGATACCCTATACGTATTAATGTCTAGTAGTACCACTATAGTGTATCGACGTGTTGATCTGGCTCGCGAGGATCTAACATAATTGGTTGTCAAGGTCGCACCGTACACGTGTGCCGCCATCGAGAGTGAGGCGCCGCGCCGCGGTCGACTCGCACTCATGTATACTCCGTTTTAGTGCTACAGGGACACGAGTATTTATATATGCTATCTGTTTACAAGTAGTTTGCAAGGATTATCACGAATATGTGATTACGCTGTTATCAATATTTTCAGGAAGTTAGTAACAGGTTCCGACGAAAATTCGTGCAATGTTATTATTGTATGGATGTGCTGAGTTTGTGCTGAGTTGCTGAGTTGTTATTATTGCATAGATGTGACTGTACAGCGTTTATTGGCTTTGTAAAATTTACATTTTGGAAAACCAAACGTAACAAGATCAATCGAGTGTCCGTTTGATATTTTAATCGGAGTCAACTTTGTTTGGCGATCTCCTCACAGGTGTAACGTGAAACTGAGTTGTGGTTTGGGTGTATTAATGATTTAAGTAATGTTGGACATTTAATGTAAAATAAAAACAAAACTATTAGCCGAATCATGTGATATATGTGGAGAGTATTTATTGTATATTTGAATGGTTCACAAGATGAAATTATAGTAAAATTATGATATTCTGTTTTCTTTTCGCCTAAACAACTGACAATAAAATATTGAAAAAAAAAAATTGGCATTATAGGTTACTCACTTACTTTTCAGCAAGATCTATGTAAAAATATTCCTGGATATTTACTCACAGCACGAAACTCCAATATGATTAGTTTAGCCTTCGTTAATTTCTTGAAGACGTACCGAATGTAATTTATTTTAATTTTGTATCATCGAAGATATTATACATTTAAGTATAACGGGTACTCACAAAAAAAAAAAGGTAAAACAAGATTGAATGTAATAACATTAATTATGGAAATAATGATTTATTTGGTTGTGGCACATAAGAAAATTGTCCATTGGCAAACCTGCTTTCGTAAACTCTCAGGTGGACTTCTAACTTGAAGTGGGCAGCTGGTATCCAGGGGATGCATAATGATAGGACTGGTCGGAAATATACAAGTTAAGGGAGGCTCGAATCCAATATTGGACGTCCAGAGCATGACGGAAAGTGATCGATGTTTGAATATGGATAAAGAGAGATATAGTTAATCACCGAGAAAAAATTGTCGGACCGAGTTTAAAATTTTTACCCGTGGAACACGATTTCTAATTTTAGATAGCGTTGTAAACTGAAGTGTTGTTTGCTTCAATCACGCCATCAAGGTCGCACGTGTAGTGGTCAGGACGTAAGCCAAGCCAAGGTGAGTCATGTTTGTATGGGAATTCTGAACCAATGATATTCTGGCAACATGGACCAGGATATCAAGATTTAGAAGTGAGCTCAAGAAATATCAATAACTTTGTTATACTGTTTAGGCTTACTGTGTTATCGGGCAGCATTGATGAACTATTAGTTGTTTATGTTAACAGCCGATAAATGACCGGAAGGATGAGCTGATCGTAGCTCATGGACGGTTGGGGAGGTGGAGACAGCTAGGAGCTAAAGATCCTTACAACTCCTGACATTGGCTCCGATTCAAGCATGCATTAAATCAATTAAAACATTAGAGATATCATTAGGGATTTATTGTGTACTATATGTAAAGTCCTCCAAACTCGTCGTTGTCAAGCTAAAGCTTTTATGCCCAACAGAAGAAGGGGGAAAGGAAATTAACGGACCTTATTCCGTATTCTACCTCAGAAGCTGCAATGACAATTCTGTCATTGGATATTCACCTAAAACAACAGCAAACAAGTAAACGTATTCCTCCATGGAAGAGTTGCAGAGACAAATACGTACATATTTTTACACGACGAACACATATCTGTTTCGACTTTTGCTTACACTTATATAATGAATGACATACGACACGCCCTTCATCACATACGAGATGTTATAACCCAGTATTATAAGTAACGTAAAAATTATAATATAATATAAGCAGCGTAATTAATATCAGCCTGCCATTTGGATGATGTGAGTAAGAAAGTCTGGATTAACGCGTTATCAAAATTATTCGCAGTAGGTAGTAGGTAAAATTTTAAATTAACCTTGCGGTTTCACTACGTAGTACTCCACTAGCCACTCCCGTTGGATTCTCGGGAAGCGCTCGCCAAACAGAGGGCTGCGTGTTGCTGTTAATAAGGTTTTTACCACCTTCGAGCCTAACCGATTGGACAACCTTGACGCCAATCGCCTTATTAAAAAGGCCCGCCCCAAGCCCACCTACTGTTACACTTACAATAGAACAGACCTGTGGTACTTTCATCCTGCAAGAGGACTTTCAATACCATATTTGGGGTTTTCAGTCAGCTGCGCTCACAATACTTTCGCCAGGTTCTGATATTACAATTTATCTATCCATCATCTATTTGATTATTCCAATCTTCTAATGTATTTTTTATTTTATTTTGATTCAATGCCCCTGAACCGAACTTCGCGGAAAAATAAGGTTTACATGGAAACCAATAGTCATGGTCACTTACCACCCATTACTATAGTTACCCGTGTAAAACGACGAAGTAAACCTATCTTTCTGTCCATTCAGTCCTACTCGTGAGTACTACTTCAAATGTTTTGAAATAACAGATCGTGATGTTGTGTTGCGCGTTTGTAGGTACTGCACGCTGGGTGTGAATGTTTTTAATGTTATGCATATGCAAAGTTTTGCATACAACCTGTTTTTCAATTAAAATGTAAAATTAATTGAAACGACTTCAATTACAGCGTGAATGTTAACGGTACAATTATGATGTTTTGTGTTAATATTGTGTTTAGCTCGTATACGTCTAGCTTCATTTTTTAAGAGACTGACTGTTCCAATTCCTACTATTAGTTGAAATTTTGACAATGTAATCAAAAGTGATTTTGACAAACCGCATCCCAGACTTAGTTGTTGGTATCTGGAAAATTCTTCGTTAATAGGTTCTCTCGCGGTGTGGAGCGAGCGGCTCGAACCGGCATCTTCACGGCAGTTACAGGCTAAAGCTTCGACGAATTTAATAAATTAATTAATTGTAAAGATCACCACACAAAGTGGTAAGTTCGATAAACTAACCTTGTATTGACAGCTGAGCTATATGATATTCATATCATCATATACGTCGGCATGTACCAATCTTAAGCGGTAATAATACATGGCCGGGAAGCAACAGGTGACCTCGGGCCCGGCCGGCTGCACCACGACCACCTACCACCTCGGCTACGGGGACCCGTATTGTTGTTATTTACAGAGACTCTACAAAGCGACGGTGCAGTGTGAGTTTGGAATTTTTTTGTAAAAATTTTGAATTATGTCGTGTACACACTTGATGCCGATCGTTGAACGTGTTGTTCATCGGCCTCCGTCAAATTCAGTTAACGCCGTTATCGTATCACAACCGGATCGAAATATAACCGGGTCCGGTGAGATGTACATCCTTCATCGTTAGAATTTTGTACTAAAAATATCAGTGATAGTAAAATATTACTAACTAATATGAAACGCTTCTACTTACTAAAACAAATTATGCGATAAAATTATTATTATTATTTGGTATTTAATTTGTTTTGACTCATTTTTATTTTATCACTCTATAATTAGTAATATGGGTTTTAAGAAGTATAAATTACATAATTAATCATTTGCTACCATAAATACCAGCATCATAGCTGCATGATAAATAATTACTGAGTGAAAACAACTCACAACTACAAAAGCTTGTGTTATCTGTTTACATCTAAATAAATATATATTATAAATATCATTCACTGATATATATAACTTGTACACCATAATACGGCAATTCAATTTCAATTTCAGCAAAGATATTTCATTGCATTTCAATATCTTATGAACACACATAGTAATTTACGAAAATATAGTATAGACACTGACTCGCATCACCGGTGTGCAATACCTCTACGTATTCCTGTGATGTGAGGCAGTCGGTTAATAGGTAAGCTTGATGGCGGCTGTTTACGGAGAAAGCCCTTTACTGAGTTCATAAGATGGTAAAGATTTTCGCTCCGTTCACGTCAGCGTTCTTGGGCGTTAATTCCTTGGCGAAGTTTTAATGTGTTGACGATGACGAGTCGAGGACACTGTGGTCCAATCACTAGTAAGTTTGGCCATCGAGCGAGTGGTGCCGGGTTCGATGCCAGAGAAAAACGTTTATATGTCACTTAAATCGATCCTCACTGCGAATGCAATCGGGGTCCGTTGTTCTGCACGCACGGCCGCGAGTAGGTACTGGACTCAGGGACGCCTGTGTTCATTTGCAAGGAGATATCTCTAATGGCTTACAATTATGGAATTATCCAGTGATCCCACATGATTGCAGCTAATGCCATTAATTATTCAATTGAATAACGGAAAAGGTGCGTAGGAGTCATCGACCGTCGTTAACTAGTTTCGACAGACACGCGACACCGTGGCTCACACAGCGCCAGCATTACGATAGGCGACAATTGTTTACGACCAATAAAATTTTAGTATATGTAACTACAGAGTAAAGAATAGATTACTATTTCGGAGTGACCACAGCCCACCCGTTCGGGGGCCGCGATGCATGCTGAGTGGGCGTGTGTGGAACGGACACAATTGTAAACTTAGCGGGGTTATTTTATCTATGGTACATATACTATGTGGGACATACCTCTGATATAATACATATATTTACTTCATATATTTTATTTAAAAAATACTTGGAACATTATGGTATGTGTTTGTGTGGTACATTGGGAGATCTAAACCTTTATCTGCCCGCCCTGTGTGCTTTTATATATATTGTTATATGATATATTATTATTATATTTGTATTTAAGGATTATATTTTTTATCAAATTATCTTATATTTTGGTTTGTCGAAACAACGGTCGGTAGCTATGCTAGATATATAAAGGTAAAACATAACAGTTATATTATTGAAAAATTCTTAATGTATAAACTGAAATATTTCTTATTAAGATCATTTATATTTTACATTTTATATCAATTGAACGTGGGCACATATATTTGTTTAACGTTAACCCCGTAAGCAATATATTGACTGACTCTAGTTGTGACCAAATATCACAGGCTCTGGAACATCATATTTATAAAATAATAAAAATGAACGGTTAAAAACTAGATTTTTGGTTCATTGAAGGATTTTGGAAAGGTTCAGTACAGGAGGAAAGTGAGGTCGGTTCCCCTGTATAATGCACCTTGCTGAGAAATGGATGAGGAAAATGCGCCAGGATGTCGTCGGAAGACGCTGGGCTTGCTGCGGTAGTAAGGTTCCTCTACCTGCCTGGTTGGCAACCTCCTTCTAGAAACAATCGTTGAATGTGAAACGTCTTTGAGATACTTTCGGCAATCGAAGTGGCCGGTCGCCTGTTCACATAAAAAACAGCTGGTGTGTGGTGTTTGTCTGCTTACAACGTTCAAAACAGTATATTTGCCGGTATAGTTTTAATGTTGTCGATCCACTGTACGATCCATATTTAGTTTTACGACTACCCGCGAGGCTGACGCGTGTAAAATGTGGTGTTTATTCGACTGCGACTGTTGAAGGACTTCGTTGTTTGTTCACGCCCACGACGACGACGACGACACGACACTAAGAGACTACGGCACCCCGCAATACAATAAAAATCGTAGTGGGCTCTGGTGATTGAGTAATCTCGTTACCTTTGATATTTGTATGAAGCCGTGAAAGGATTGTTTTTTTGTTATGTGAATTACCGACAAACGTGCAGACGAGCCACCTGATGGTAAGTGGTCACCGTCGCCTGTGGATATCAGTATACCAAAGGTATAACTGATAGGTTGCCGGACAGAAAGTGAGAACAAGATAAGAAATAATGTATCGGTTCTCAAGCCCTCAGCTGAAACACGATGAGTCGTTTGGTAGGACGGTGGTAGCTAGCCAGGCAGGCTTCACGGAAATATAATAATACCAGAAATAATATTGGTGACTGACTTAATAATAATACTGATAATATAATCCTTACGCGAAGCCCCAGCACCGAATAGGGTGGCTTCTGTCGCCTGTTACGAAAACTTGTTCTGCCAGCATAAGATTGGGGGAGTATTCTAGGCCGGCCCAATACGGTTAAATTCGTGAATTCACACTACATCGTCTTTCGAGGGAGATAATGCAATACATGAATAATACTTACTTTGTACCAATTCAGATAAACACTGCGAGCGATTTCATAGACATTACCGTGTTCCATGTCCGTCTATTACTTTCCGATTATTAATACTCGATATGAATGATTGTTGGATTTATTTTTTAGCTATTTAGAACACTATAGGCCGACTTACTTGTAACATTTATTCACGATTTTAATTGGCGTCGTGTTCGAATCGTAAACTATAAAGACACAACAAATTTGTAATGTCTTGTGTGATATTTAGGAACGTGGTACGATTTTCAGTTACTTTAATAGTGTTATTGGCACGCCAGCTTTACGAGTTGGCGTCATTTAACGGTCTCATTGAATCCTCGATGCGCTTCGAGCTAAGTACTCGTCAACCGAATCACTATCGCGATGTTTATGAGATGGTTAAAATGACTTTACGACTGTTAAGTAGTTGGAGTTAAATGGTGTTTTTGTTTATATCTAACAGGTGACGGTTTTAGTAACGTTAACAAATATATTTTTTATCACGGCTATTCGAAAAGAGCTGGTTTATTCTTCGTATACAGGGAGCGAAATAGCTCTTTGATCCCTAGGGACGAAATTGATTTGAATTAGCTACGCGGATATTATTAGTAAAAGTTCCAATCACCAAAAATACCAATCACGAACATTAAACAAGCAATAGGCTGTATGATAAAATCAAGCGCGCGAGACAAAAAAACGTTTGTGAAAAAGTAAAAAGCGCGCGAAATGCATTCTGCTCTGGTCCGTAATTGTATATTCAACTATATTAATTCGTAATTGGAATTTAAGTTCGTTTTATAAAAACTTTGTATGTCAAATAGTGATAATGAAAGTAAGCATAATATTAATGCACGAGAACATTGTATCGGACGCTAAAATGTGGTACAGGGTCTATTACTTATAAAATCCTGTGCAAAAAAATATATGATATCTGATAATTTCATTCGTTGGAAAAATATGAATATTAGAAAAATTAAGTCTTTTGTAAAAAAAAATATTTTTTACCTATTTTCAAGATTAAACCAAATTTAAACAATCTACAATTGTTTGGAGTATGAACTCTACGAGTATATATAATCTACAGTTGGTACCGACGACGGCATCACAATTGAACCACATTTAAACAATCTACAATTGTTTCGAGTATGAACTCTACGAGTATATATAATCTACAGTTGGTACCGACGACGGCAT